>AWOL01S0011173.1:8637-66316 GCA_000715115.1 Nicotiana otophora | reverse complement strand
CATGCTAGCATGTTCCTACTCATTATTAACCGAACCCAAAATCCAACTTCAATTTTTCTAAAACAAACAAATCAACCTACGGCTTAAAAATGCTCTTATTAAGAGTCGAATTAACAAAAGAAAGGTAAAAAAAACACAAAAATTATCCAAAGCTCGAATCATTTAATTTTGAGTTTTCTGCCACGAACAATTTGTCTCAAGAAACCAAAACCTCTCTTTTGCTTTTAAATCCAAACCTTGTCATGGCTTAACCAAACAGATCGTAATCAATGAAAATCCAAACATTTGCAGCCACATTTTCATAAACTAATTAATTCATGTATGCTCCCAAATAACGCATCAACGGAAACTTTAACATAAATAAACCAAATTAAGAAAGTTTTAGACAAACAACAGAATAATCACACGGCATTCATAATCATCGGAGATCAATAGAGAGGAAACTTATCAGAGAAAGAAAGAAATTGACCTCAAAGAGTGACAGCTCTTCGATTACAGTAGCCGTATATGAGTGGAAGCCCGGACCGAAAAACTCGACGGAAACAGAAACTCAAACTTAAGACCGGCGTCGCACTGGTGATCCCGAACGGAAAACCTGTCGGCGACCTCGACTTCGAGCACAGAGCTTCAATGTAAGATTTCGGAGATAAAAATGGTGGCCTGCATTACTTGTCCGTTTCCCCTCTACTGTATCTACGGGTGTGTGTGGCTGAGTCTTGTTGGGTTTAGAGAATGAGAGGGTGGTGGCAGAAGCTTTTGGAATTTTTTCCTCTTTTTGAGGAAGATAGAGATACAGAGGGGAATCGGATCTTTCTTGGGAGTGGGCAGCCGTTAGAATAATGAAGACCTCTTTTAGGTTTTGTGAAAATATGGGTTTTATATGGTTTGGGGAAAGAACCTTGGCCATTGGATGAAAGTAGATCAATGGCTATGATTAAGGAGGGGTTTTATGGGTGAGAAAAGGTTTGGGCTAAAAGAGATTGGGAAGAATGAGCCTTTGTCTTGCTGGGCCACTAAAATTCGAAATGAGCTCCCAATTGGCCCAAACTTAATTCTTTCTTACTGAACAAAAATAAAAATAAAAATACTATCAAAATATACTAATTAATAAGAATAAACTATTAAAGTGATCTATATATTAAAATAAAAATATTTTTGGTATTTTTTTAAGTGTTATAAATATTATAAAATACTAATAAGAAAAGAAACATTGTAAAACTATTTTTGTGTTTTTTAAAACTTATGTTTTAAAATCAAAACTAAAAGCTGACTGAAATCCTATTAAAATAGAAATAAATAAATAGTTTTTTAAAATACTACTTTTAAAAGTTGCTCGGGTCAAAAATTACGTGCTTACAACAACTACCTAAATATGCACTCTCTCCCGAGTAATACACACTGAATAGGCACAGTCGATTGAGATCTCTTTAACCAACCGCAATGATAGCGTAGTTGAACAAATAGAGAAAATACTACGGCAAAACTATATTAACGTAACAGGAAAATCATCCTCCAATAGGTTCTATCAAAACTCTAGATAACAAATTAGCTATTCATAATAGTATGCATAACTACAATACTAGAATTCATAACCAATAATGGAAATAGGAAGAAAAAAGTGAAAAACTCGTAGAAGAATTCTCCACCTTGCTCCTAGTGTGTTCTTGCCTCCTTAGGTCGAATCACCGGTCTCCTATGTCCAATCCCCCCGTCTCAAATTAGTGTTTAATGACTATTTATATGTGTAGGAAAAAGGCCTAGACGAAATAATCAAATCCAAAACTAAAAAGGAGACAAAATAGGTCTGAAACCTGAAACACGCATCACCTCGCGTTAACCCGGCGGCGCGAGCTCTAACGCGAGCAAACTCCCTCGCGTCGCCAGGCTCTTTGCTGCTTTGTTTCTGAAATTGATTTTGCTGCCTAACGTTGCACTTCTTTTCTCTTCTTCATCAATTATTCTTTTGTCATTTTTTTGTTTGTAATGTTAAACTTTAATCCTTGTATATTCTATAATTAAATAATCATAATTCCATTCTTATAGTGTATAAAATACACATAAAATCTCTACTTTGCTCCCAATTTCGTCTCCAACGTACCTACACATAAAATAAGCTCAATCAAGCACAAATATAGTATAGTTTAGCATTAAAGAACCGAAATGTAAAGTAAGTAATGCACTAAAAATATAAAATTATATCCAAACATCACTACACCACACTTAAACGTTGCTCGTCCTCGAGTCAACCAACACTTTACACTATCTTTGAGCACTTTGTTTCTACACAATTGAGGCACACTACACCAATGACCATGGTTTATAGCAATAATTAAATTCTAGCATATGCAATCACATACACTTCCCTTTTCGTATGCCATACTTCACAAATATTCACAACAAATACAACATGCTCCTAACAATCATAGCCTCAAAAACCAACTCAATGTCACAATGCACTCATGACTTGAACACCCAACATCATTGAAAGAAGTCTAATAATGTTACCTATCTCTCATGAAATCATGTGCCCTCACAACAAGAACAAAAGAGTAATTTGAATCCACACATTCGAATCTCATGATCAAATATAATTTAAGCACTCACATATATCAAAGAAAATCTCTCACTCTCACAAAAGAAGTCACATGCATGCAATTGGCACCATAGGCTTGTCCTTAATGTAAATCTCTACTAATGTATGCTCACTCGATCTAAAATCAATTAGGACTTTTCATGGTTGTAATGTGGGCTAAGGGACGGGAAGGATATATTTAGGAATAGTGGCTAACCCTTCTAAGCAGTTTAACACATCATATATAATCTTTAAGCGCAAATTCTTCAATCCACTTCAATTTCACAAATAAGATCATACTCCAAAAATATTCCCTTCTTCTTTAAGCACTAATTAAATTCATACCCACTAGCAAGAACAAGACAACAATTTATTCATCTCTATTTTTCCTTTGTTTTTCCAGATTTTCTCTCTTTTTTCCCAATATTTGTTTTTTCAATTTCTACTAGTACTGTATTATTTACAAAACAAGTGCACCTTTCTTTCTTTTATTGGTTCCACTCGAAAGTTACCCCATACTTAGTCTTTACTTCTTCTAGCGCTCATTTCACAATTAAAGAGTTTTAAGAGGTAAAAGGATCAAAACAACATCAATTAAGAATAAAAAGGGTGTAGGCTTGTAATGTGAGTGCCAAATAAAAGTCTATAGGCTTAAAAGGGTTAAATAGGGATAGATTTTATTTATGGTAAACAATAAGCTCAAAAAGATCAAAGAAAGCCTAAAATCATTTCTCAAACTGAGCATCACCTAAAATTTCGCTTCAACTCACATACCGGGCAAGTTCTAGACTCAATTACAAAAATATGGACTACACAATTTCTAACCACACATAGCACATGACTCACTAAGGATGGTTCCATTCCGATTCTCAAATAATTGCAAGTATTCACAGAGCCACAAAATATTAAGCATTAAGTACAAAGTGAACATAAGTCAAGAAAATGAGACGTAGGCATCAAAAATATGCTATCCAAATAACTAAGGCATCATAAGCAATTTTAGCTCATAGAGAAGATACTACACATGCCAAACCCTTAATATGCTACTATCAAACAAGTCAAGGGTGCCTAGGAATCTCATCTTTCTTCCTCCATTTATTCCCTAAATTCTTAATCTACTCTAAAAGAAAAAAATTACTCGGTACAAACTACATCCCATGGAAAAGAACAGAGGCACAAAAAAAAATCACGGGGGATTATTACTACCTAAAAAAATAAAAAGACATACTTTTATATTTTTTTTTAATTTTTTAATTTTTTTTGCTAGACTTTAATTCCTCAAGAAAACTGTCTAGGAGATCCATCGTCAGGAAAATTTCAATATTTTTCAATTTTTCTTTTTCTAAACAAATATTACTCCATTAAACTAACACAACTAAAATAGCATAAAAAATCACCCATACAATCTCCTCACCACACACTTAAAATTGTGCATTGTTCCTAATGCACATTATAACTAATAAGAGGGTAAAAGAAACTCCCTGGTAGGCCAAAGGCCGAAGCACTAGCAGCCCATGGGGTACTCAGACTTCTCTCAGGCCTGGTCCTTCGTGCGGGTACCTCACACTTAGTTCCAACCATCTGGTTTGCTGTTGCATCCTTCCAATAGCTTTGCTTTCTATGCTCCTAGAAAATTAAAAATCGACACTACAAACATAATACAATTAAAAATAATTAAAAAAATAATAATAAAGTAGTAAAGCTGAGTTGCCTCCTAACAAGCGCTTGATTTAACGTTGCGGCATGACATGAACCGCTTTTTGCCTCCACCTCGAGCTTATGAATTGAACCCCAAGTTTTGCTTCAAGCTTATGATTATGCTCTTGGGGTGGTACAAATTCTTGCAAGTTAAAAATTAGATAAAGTCTTATGCACTTTTTGGCTCTCGACCGAGGAGTGTTACCTTGCCTAGATGACCTTGAAAATTTTAAAATATAAGGGTCAACTACCTCTTCCTTTGACTCCTGCATTGGCTCATACAGATCAGTTTCCATTTCACCATCTGAACATAATATAGAGAAGTGTTTGGAATGAGGTCCAACGTGCTCAAATATGTAAACTTCAAGATTGTCAACCTCCTCAACACCAATCACACTAGAATAAACTAAATTTGTATCTTCAACATCCCTGGTTGACTCTAGTATTACTTCTTCAACATCGACATCCTCAAATTCTAGTTGGTTAGATTGTTGGTATTCTACTATGACCTCCTCCATTAGAACCTCAATTTCGGTATCTACTTCATGCTCTTCTTGGCTACTATCCCCAGCATTAGCTTGTTGAGCATTAAATGCTCAACTAATTGACTCACTTGTGCCTCCAGGTTGTGAATAGTTTCCTCCTGCCTTTCTATCTGCAGTTGTCTTTTACTATTTTGTTCCACAAGGCACTTTAACATATCCTTGATCTCTTTCAGGTCATCATCCCTGGGTTCTTTATTCCTATTAACTTCACAAGAAAAAGAAGAACCATCAAAGTAAGGGGTTGGGGGAAGATAAGAAATATAAGCACAACCATGAAAGTGACCATCTTGACCACCACACATATCATATATATTCCACACATAAGATTGAGTTGGTGCACATAACTCGCTCTCGGGAATATTTTGATAATTGTTTCATGGGTGGTTTCCTCCACAATATGCATAAGGAAGATTAAAAGTAGAATTACATACATCAAAACTCTTATAATTCCAAGATGCCATGTTTTTAAAATCAACAAGTAAAACAAAAATAAAAAAATCAAATACAAAATATAAAAAAAAAAGTTCAAACTTGAAACCTAGCAATACGTACACCTACAGCTACACCGTTAGTTCTCCGGCAACGATACCAAAATTTATCACGCCAACTATGCCTTATAAAAAGGACTAAGCGGTCGTTGCAAATATAATCTGATTTACAAGTCCGGATTCGAATCCTACAGAGAACTAAGGTTTAGCTACAGTTGTTCAATATTGCTAAGAAACACAAGTTCAAACAATTTCCTAATTATAAAGATTATAATATTTATTTTTATCTAATTAACTAACAAATACTAGAAAGAAGTAAAACTATCAATTAACAAGGATAAGGATTGGAGACAAGATTAAGGAGGTCTAGAGTTATGATTTTTCCAATTGTCGGAATCCTTCCCGCTACGTCTTCTATAATTTCGCCTAAGTATTCTCTACCGATCATGAGCGCTCTGAGTGTCGTAATTCTCTCCCGAGTAACTACTACAATTTACTAGACATATTCTCCCGAATTATGCTAGTTGGCATTAAGTACGGCTCACTCGAATCGCACCAAGGTTTCGTTATCCCTAATCCCACCTTTAAACCCTCCGTATTGATTTCTCATATACGTTAGGAGTGATGTTGTTCAACAACTATCTAAATATGCACTCTCTCCCGAGTAATACACACTAAATAGGCACAGTCGATTGAGAGCTCTTTAACCAACAACAATAATAACGTAGTTGAACAAATAGAGAAAACACTACTGCAATCTATATTAACGTAATAGGAAAATCATCCTCCAATAGGTTTCATCAAAACCCTAGATAACAAATTAGCTATTCATAATAGTATGTATAACTACAATACTATAATTCATAACCAATAATGCAAATAGGAAGAAAAAAGTGAAAAATCCGTAGAGGAATTCTACGCCTTGCTCCTAGGGTGTTCTTGCCTCCTTAGGTCGAATCACCGGTCTCCTCTGTTCAATCCCCCTGTCTCAAATTGGTATTTAATGACTATTTATATGTGTAGGAAAAAGGCCTAGACGAAATAACCAAGTCCAAAACTAAAAAGAAGACAAAATAGGTCTGAACCCCGAAACACGCATCACCTCGCGTTAACCCCGGCGGCTCGAGCTTTAACGCGAGCAAACTCCCTCGCGTCGCCAGGCTCTTTGCTGCTTTGTTTCTGAAATTGATTTTGCTGCCTAACGATGCACTTCTTTTCTCTTCTTCATCAATTATTCTTTTGTCTTTTTTTTGTTTGTAATGTTAAACTTTAATCCTTGTATATTCAATAATTAAATAATTATAACTCCATTTTCGTAGTGTATAAAATACACATAAAATCTCTACTTTGCTCCCAATTTCGTCTTCAACGTACCTACACATAAAATAAGCTCAATTAAGCAAAAATATAGTATAGTTTAGCATTAAAGAACCAAAATATAAGGTAAGTAATGCACTAAAAATATGAAATTATAACCAAACATCAACACCGCAACAGAAATAAAAATAATAAATGATAAATGATTATCATTATGTGGGATCGGGTTGCACGCCATAACAGAAATGATTATTATTGCATGGGATCGAGTTGCACGCCGAAACAGAAATGATTATTATTGTATTGGGTCGGGTTTCACGCCGCAACAAATACACAGATATGAAAGTATTGTGATATTAAGATTAATTTTGATTATGATTCTCATGATGCATTCCATGCTAGGACGGTTATTATGGTTTCTTAAATCACTTCATTATATTTTGAACATAATTAGTTAACCGTCAGTATATTAAAAATGGAACAATATGGACTTCTTGTGTGAGTCATGCATCCTATGTGATATGATAAATTGCTAAAAACTTAGCAGACTTAAATGAAAGAATTCTCAAGCTGTTTTACTTATGTGTCTTTCAAAAATAAAACTCATATTTTATTCGGAGATTTACTAAATTAAATGGTAATAATATTTTCACTCTAATTGGTATCTCAAACTTGATCATTATCTTATTGTCGTGTAAGTTACGTAAAAATTATTATTACGTATTACTTTAATAAATTCCATATTTATCTCGTTAAGATTTGATTGATGTTTTACTTTGTGTAAATACAATATTTTACTGAATGTCATATATTTCTAAACTAAATTCAATTGATATACTATTTGCATAACCTCTCCACCTTTAGCACGAGGATTTTGCCGTGCGAAAGTGATTTAGAAAGATATGGGCACAAGTGTAAGAATTGGAAGTTGTGAATCACGATTTGAGATTTTGAGGAGTGATGCCCCGGATACTTCATGTTGGAATTCATGCATTACAAATAATTTAATTGATTGATTTGTCATATGATTCCTCGCTTGAACCCATTCATATATTATTTGTTCTCCGACTATGTGGTTGCTTAATTAATTGATTGTTTTTCTCGTTGTCACCCATGTTCTCATTGTTTTTATTGTTGATTTGAATTGGAAATTCTTCTGTTATTGGCTTTACATTGATGTTTTTTCTTGTTAGCTCTATGTAACATTATGTACAGGTTTATATGTCTGGTAGATGTCTTGACTTGGCCTCGTCACTACTCTACCGAGGTTAGACTTGATACTTATCGGGTACCGCTGTGGTGTACTCATGCTACGCTTCTGCACATCTTTTTTTGTGCAGATTCAGGTATCTCAAGTTGTGATATTCTTGCTAGTTGATCAGGCATTGCTGTGGAGACTCAAGGTATACCTGTTGTTACGTTCGCAGGCCTCGGAGTCACCTTCTGATATTTTCCTTGCACTGTTTGATTCTATTCTGGAACAGTTGTATTTAGATATTTTCTAGTAAATTCTGTAGAGCTTGTGACTTGTACTACCGGTTTTGGAAATTGTAGGAAGTTTCTATTTCAGATTAATCTCAAGTTGAACTGTTAAAAATGGCTAAAAGTATTCTAACGTTGGCTTGCCTAGCAAGTGAAATTTTAGACGTCATCACGGTCCCGAAGGTGAAAATTTCGAATCGTGACAGATACCCACCATATACCCATTACCAACACATGGGTGCAACAAACAAAGAAAGACTGAAGAAAAATCCTGCAAAACTCCGAACAAAATATAGCACACACTGAAGAAATATTAGAGAAATTTGAAAGTAAATTCATAAATTAAGGCTTGAAAGTGTAACAAAAGAAAGAGAGTATATAGAATGAAAATCTGGGATGTGAATGTGGAATGCACATATATTCAAAAGGGAACTAATTAATTAGGTTCAAATTCAGTAATAGACCCAAATTTCATCAGTATGGTCTTGACACTTTAGAAAGAAGAGATTGAAAAAAGAAGGAAAGAGCTAAGAGAACGTATTTTATGGCAAATGAAGCTAAAAAAGACTATGACAGAAACTTTAAACTTTTAAAGACAATTCTATATGGAGAGTATAAAGACAATTTTACCCTTGGTCGACCAAACTTGCCCGTCTGGAATAAAGACTTGACTTTTTGCCGAAAAAATCAGCATTATTTCTTCTAATTCCTATTGTATCCTTGTACAGGTAATAGATTGAATTGCAGCAATTTTTTAAGTTTCATTTTGTCCCTACTTTTGCGTTTTTTAACAGTAAATGCACTTGTACATTTTTGTAAATCCAATGAATAGTACAACCTTGTTTCAAGTGTCTCATAAATTCACAAGCGTCTCTAGCTTATAGGAGTATCTTTTACTGACATGTGCTTTAAAATGTTTTCTTCTCCAACGTAAACTTTAAAGAGTAGTTATACAGAAAAACTTCATTTCTGTATCCTTCATTGCAAATTAAATTTCATCCAGCTTTAGCATACTCATTTGTAAAATTAATAGCAGGTCCGTTTTGGGCAGTAAACAAGATAAGTTCATTCTATAAATTAAATTCAATTTTTTTATTTTCATTTTATTGATCTAACTTTAACATACCTATCTCTAAAATCTTATATATAATGTAATTTATGTTTTGGGTAAAAACTTTTTGTTAGAGTAAAACATAGTCAACTTGAAGTAAAAAAAAAAAACAAGTGAGTATAGATAAATGAAGAAACAGCTATACACTTTAATATGCTTTTCAGTTACTATGGAAATTGGAAAATAAAGGATCCTAATTGTGTTAATTATTACTATAACTCAACAATTAATTATATACGATTATTATACTTTTCACTTACCTGAATTGTTTGAAAATAAATTGTATTAATTATATTAAAATTCCATTAAAACCTCAAATTCCTTAATAAAAATACAAAATAAAAAAATAGAGAAAGCAAGAATCCCCGTTGAGAACTTCTCTTTATTTCTCTTAATCTTCTTGAAGTTGAGCGGTAACTTACTTTACCATCCAATTGATGACGTTGTCGAACCATTCAGAGCCTTAGATAATTCCGCTCCTCTTAAATTAAAAATCAAAATGTAAGGTATTCTCTACACTAATGGCCAAATTAGAACTGCAGAAAACAAAGACACCGGCTATGTTTAATTTGTGTTAAGTTTCTTTTCTGGTGATGGGCGTTGCGATGCTATGGAGACTTTGGGAAACAAAGAAACTCAGTCGAAACTCTAATTTTTCTTGTCAAAAAAGTTGATACAACATCAAGAACCGATGCATTTAAGATATTAATACAAAAGTGGTACAAAATTCACAAAGGAAACAAATTGAAATTTGTATAATTGAGAAAAGAAGAAGTTCAAAGAGATAAACACTTACAGACCAGAGGCCCGAGGTTAAGGGCAAGAGGAGCGATTAGAAACTGAATAGACATATTAAACCTAATTTTTTTATTAAACTATAGCCATGTTTTTTATATTCAAGACATATTAAAGAAAATTAATTACCTTAGAAAGATATACAAGAAATTGACAGTGACGATAGTTTAATAGAAGCAAAACATCTATAAAAACATAGAAAGAGACAGACAAAATAAGAGGAGAATTTTAGAAGCAAAAAAATCACAGAAAACATAGAAGAGACGATATGTAATTTCGTATGTTATAAAAAAGGATCTTTGTATTATTCAACATAAGTTAAGCGAAAAAATTGCTCATGTTAATTAGCACAACATGATCATAAAAGCAACCTCCTTTTAAAATTTGAATTTCAGGTAATAGTTGGGACCAACAAAATTATATTTTTTTCTTTTTCAATTATTTTAGGTGATATAAGATTAACTTTAGGATTCTTAATCTAAATAGTCGTACATCCAACTGCTTAAACTAAAAATGCCCGTCAAATATACAATATATATGTACAATTTATATATATTATATGAACAATTATGTATCATTAGTGTATATTTTTTGTATATCTGCTAAAAGAGAAAATAATAATCGTTTATCTGTATGAAGATCCCAAAACTTATAGTCTAATTGTATTTAGCATATGTTTATTGGGCTCGCGTGCAGCACGGACTATCGGTTACTAGTATTACTACTATTAATAAAGGAGAATCGAGAGGAGCTTTCGGTCAAAGTGAAATGACGGAAAAACCATAGTATTTTAGTTTATTCCACACCACAAGTTTTAATATTTACTGAACCATTAGGTCCCACTTAATTTTTGCGGCTCACTTACAGTTGCATGCTTTATGGGCTTATGGCTATTTACTGTCTGACTATGAGGGCCCTCCTTATTAAGAGTAACTTTTTGTATTATTGACTCAAGTTTTCGTGTCCACTATCTTTACAAATTCATATTGCACTCATAAATAGTTATGACAACAAATATATAGCCAGAAAAGGATCCAAAACAATAATGCATTTGATATCTTTGGGAACTTCGGTGGCATTAATTACTAAGATTGTAGAGCTCGATTTGTTAATATATGTGACAATATATTTGTTTACCCAAAAAATGGATGGAGTTGAATTTATACGTAGTACTAAGGATACGTGGTATAACTTGGTACAAATTAAAAAACTAAATAGAGATATAGCGAATATTGACTGTAAAAAGGAATGAATACAAATTCAAATTAAGTAGAGAATGATTGATAAGTGAACAAGATGAATCAATATTTAAAGCTCAAAAAAGGATAATATTTGCTAGATGTTATGTAAATCTCAATAAAATTTGAATGTCAGAATGTATGAATGTATCAATCCGTCCTTTTACAAATGATAGTCACTCTTAATATAGTGGAGGAAACCTACTTTGGATATAATTAAAAATACATAGTGGGGATCCCATGATATATTAATTAATTAGCTTTTTCTTAATTCAAGCCGTGGTTTCAGCCGAGATTCTCTCCCCAAATATGGCTATAACGGCTTTGTTGTTCCTTGGCTCGGTTTCAATCTTGGTCGATCTATGGGTCTCGAGCTCGACCTTGACTCGATCTCGGTATTTGATCGGTCTCTGGGTCTCGAGCTCGACCTTGACTCGATCTCGGTACTGATCGGTCTCTGGGTCTCGAGCTCGACCTTCCAACTTCACATCATAACTAGATATTATAATGACGAACCTCGGTCCATCATGCTCCAATCTTGATTAGTCGCACGAAGGACAAACTCGGTTTTGACTGTATACAGATAGTCCCCTCGTTTCTCGGAAAGAAGGTGGCGAGAAACAATATGATTTTTCAACCTCTGACTAAATGAATACTGACATCTGCGACGAGCCCGGTTGAGACGTATGTGACAAATATCCCGTTAGTCCAGTTACCAAGGTATTAAATATGCGTCAGCCGATGGTCGGCCACTACCAATTTTGAACCGTCACTGTGAAATCTATAAATAGCCTACTTCTTCATTATTTCAAACTTTTACCTTACAATCTCTTTTCATTCCAATCTTCACAGTTCTTCGCCTTCCCCAAAGCTCTCTATTTCCAGGTTTTGGAGTTTCTTCGCTTATTCTTCTCAAAACACCAAATACTTCACTCTCCCTTCTTCTTTGTTCATAAAAATTTAGATGGAAGAAATATCTAAAATTGTTCCGCAGAAAGAGGTTGCTTCCTCATCTCGGTCGGCCGGCGAGAAAACAGTGGTGGAGCCACGCCTTGAAGAACTTGTTCCCGGGGGTGCGTTATTGATTCCAATTTTAAGGTCGAGAAACCCTCATCGGTTGCTGGTCGATGTGAGACGATATCGAGATATATGTGCTCGATACCAAAAAGTCTTCTTGACCTGGTGAAAAAAGACTGCAATTGAGAAAATAAAGAGGTTGTGATACCGGCACTAGAGGAGGCGATCACTACCCACGTAGAAGGGTACCTGAGTGTTTACACTTTTCCTTTCACGCTGGGTCCCCTCGATTCAGTCATCGTCGATTTTTTCAAGAAGTACCAGGTGACTCTCGGTCAAATTCACCCTTCTTTCTGGAGGATTGTGATACTGCTTTGTTTCTTTGTGAGCAAAATCTACGGGCTTCCCTTCACCCTCGACTACCTCGTAAGATTATATAGCCCTCATCTTTACTGAGGTGGGCTGATAAAGCTTCAACGCCGGGCCACCAAGGCGTTCACCTCGAGCATAGATGAATACAAAGATCGGGGTTGGATGAGCCGATTCATTCGAGTGAAGACCTCGAACCTAATCCCGGCTGAGAGTATGCCATTTCCCAGGAAATAGAACATGAACCGTAAGTGTGATCCCGTTTTTAGTTTTTGTTGTTTTAACTTCTTCATCTTTTCTTATCGGTGTTTTTCTTAACGCAACTGTTACTTGGATGACGGGTGCGGTTCCCCACCTCAAGAACTGGGTCAGAAGCCTAGTTTCGATGTCAACATACGCTGAGCGTGTGTGGCACGATTTGTCGAAGGGTCGGTGGGAGGCTCGTACTCATGGTAAGCCCTATTCTCGGCTTTACTGATTTTGCCTATATTTCAAACATTGTTTCTCAAGTGTGAGTTTATTTACTTTCTCCTTTTGTATGTCTCGGAAAGGATGCGGCCATGAGGCCCCCATCAGGTGATGAAGAAGTTTTACTGCCTATCTCAAAACCCAAGAAGAGAGTGGCTCGTAAACCCAAGGTGAACATAATCTCTTTGACCATGGAGTCGGTCCTGAGTCTAAGGGAAAAAGAAGAAGAAGAAGAAGAAAGTGACACCGGGTTGGTGGCCCGTGCATGGGCTAGCACCGATACTCAAAATACTTCGGTGTCGGTGGGAGTTGATATTGCTCCGTCCAGGCTTGATAAGGCCGAGGGGGAGATTTTGACCCAAGTTCCCGAGCCGATGGGGACCGAGGATTTTTTACCTCGGGGCAAAGAGACCGTCGAAGAAGCTGTAAATGTCGGTGCTCAAATCAAGCTTGAGGCTCCCCAAGACGGAGGCGACACCCAAAAACACCTACTCGGGGCAATAGAGATCGGGGATTCCCCCTCTTTCCCTTCATTTTCCCAGTTGATGATACGTGACACTCAAGCTGTAGAGCCTTTTCACGGGGAGGGAGCCCATGGAGAGGATGATCATTTCCGTGGTTATTTTATCGGGGTAGAATATGTCACCGGTCCGAGTGACTTGGAGGCTTCGAAGAAGAGCTCGAGCGAGGTGGGAGAGCCTTGCCTTTTTAACGAAGCCCAACAGGCCTTAAATCGGGTAAGTTCATACTTTCTTTGTCAATTTTCATACTTGTGTTTTTGTTCCTTTGTATAATTCATTCTTTTTATTTTTGTAGGCTTATGTGCTTCATCAAGAGGCATTTTTCTGATCCCGAGGAGAGCTGAGTCGGTACAAAGCCGAAGTCTGAGGGCTTAATGAGGAGAGAGATGCCTTCAAGCTTCTCAGTGAGCAGAGAAAAGGAGAAGTAAAAGGATTTCGGGCAGAGCTAGAAGTATCTCAGAAAGAACAAGCTGAGATGGTCGAGCAGGTAAAAAGAAAATTTGAATTTAATGATACTGACTTGGGAGTGATGGCTAACAGTTTGGTCCCGCAGGTCGAGCAAAAGTTCGATGTGATCAGGCAGCTTTGTGTTGAAGTGGACATAGTGAAATCGGAGGCCGAGGAATGTAAGAAGAACATAGACCGCCTCGCCTCAATAAAGGAGACTGCCCGAACTCAACTAGCTTCGGTTGAAACCCAACTCCGAAGCTTGAAAGAGAAAGCCTTCGTATAAGCCAAGAAAGTCGAGGAGTTCCAATCTCGGTTGGGCTCAACAAATTCTGATCGAGAGAGACTGGCCACAGAACTTGCAACAGCCAAATCTGAGGTCGAGAAAACCACGGCCAATGCTGATGCAATGGTGGCCGTTTATCGATATGATGCCGAATCTGCTCAGGTTCGAGCAAAGGAGGTTGCTGAGGCTGCTCAGGCTCGAGAAAACTGGGTTGCCGAGCATGCTACATGCCAGTCTCAAAGGGAGATTCTCGAGGAGATCCATGCTCGTGGCTTTCCGGGAGTACGAGCGGATCTGAAAGTGAAGGAGGCCTCGAGGGCGAAGATGCTGCTCCTGGAAAGGACTAAATCCTTTAGTATTTTTTGTGTTTTTTATAAGACCATTTTGGTCTTTTGTAGAGAAATTTGATCGGGCCATGCTGCCCTTGTAAATGATTTTTAACATATATATAAAACTTTATTCATTTCCGTCTTATAACATTGTGAAGTTATATTCTAAGATCCGGGGTTCAAACAATTTGATCAAAACCGAACTAGTGTAACCCTTAAGTCTTACGATCGAGTGAGTGCTTGCTCGAACTCGAAGTAAGGTAACCCTTAGGTTTTTATTTGAGCGAGGATGGTCTCTCGAACTCAAAGCAAAAAACAGCCCTTAGGCTTTATGGTCGAGTGAGTTCTTGCTCGAACTCAAAGTAAAGTAACCCTTAGGTTTTTAGTTGAGCGAGGACAGTCTCTCGAACTCAAAGAAGAAAATAACCGTTAGGCTTTACGGTCGAGTGAGTGTTTGCTCGAACTCAAAATATAAAACAACCCTTACGCTTTATGGTCGAGTGAGTGTTTGCTCGAACTCGAAGTAACAAAACAACCCTTAAGCTTTATGGTCGAGTGATTGTTTGCTCGAACTCGAAGTAAAAAACATACCTTAGGCTTTATGGTCGAGCGAGTGTTTGCTCGAACTCGAAGTAAAGTAACCCTTAGGTTTTTGTAAAAAGGATTGTTTATGGCCTTGTCCCCTTTTCGGCTTGAAAGAATTTCTTATCATTCGTATTTGCGAAACTTGTAATGCCTTAGCATGAAATAGGGACTTATTTGAGAGTTCGAACAATTTTGTACTCATTAGAGTTTTCGAGGCTTGATATTATCAAAACCTTTTCTGATTTTGTCGGGGGCATAGCCTTTCTAACCCTGTTTTGTCACGGAATTTGGACGTCTCCGATTTGTGTTAATTCGGTTGTAGCCTCTTTAGTCTAGGATTTGCGTCTTGGGCTTATTTTTTCGTTTTACTTAGAGCTTGCCCGAAGTAACAGTCCCCGAGTGGGGTGGTTGTGGCATATAAAAATCCTTCTTTAGTTCAGGATTTGCCTCTTGGGCTTATGATCTTCGGAGTTTATATAATTTGATCTCGTCGATTTTTCGAATGGTAGTCCCCGATTTGTGGGGGTAATCATTCGAACTTCGATCATGGTCGGCCCTTAAGCCTATTTGCATAATACAAATCGAGAATATGAAATAGCAGAACATTTCTGAGGTATAAGATGTCGGTAAAGAAGGAATTTCTCTTTATAAGTCATTATACATGCGTACATATTTTGAGCCAGGGCTCAAGCAAACTACGCGGGCATAGTTCGTTTTGACCATTTGGCTCTTACAAATTTTTCCTATCGAGACCCTCTTACCATGAAGTAAATTCCTAGCATCGAACTTGATATATTCCAGGGCAATACCCCCAGTATTCGAGGTTGATTGTAAAGAGGCCTCAGATACTGTTGAATTGTTCTAAGTTAGTACGATCAATGGTTGCCTTATTAAAAACCTCGCCGGAAAACCCATTTGGGACAAAACTGGTCTAAGGGAAAAAGTGTGCAACGCGGGCTTTCAGGTCTAAAGACTTCGTGTTGAAGAATACATCCCCGTTTCTGATCGAACACCTGCAAGGGTTAGTTTGGAAATACAAATGAACACGGGAGGGTCGTACCTTAGCAGTAGTATCATTTTAGGTGCAATACATTCTAATTGCTCGGTAGTCATTTGTCGTTTATCATACCGAGCTTGTAGGATCCTTTTTCGGTGATTCCGAGAACCTGACATGGTGCTTCCCAGTTCGGACCCAGTTTCCCTTCATTCGGATTTCGGGTGTTGAGGGTGACTTTTATTAGCACCAAGTCCCTAATTTTAAAATGTCGAACATTGGTTCTTCGATTGTAGTACCTCTCGATTCGCTGTTTTTGGGCGGCCAATCAGACGAGAGCGGCTTCTCGTCTTTCGTCCAATAATTCTAGGCTCGTATTCATGGTCTCGTTATTCGACTCTTCTGTTGCATATTGAAACCTGATGCTAGGTTCTCCGACCTCGGCCGGGATCAGAGTTTCGGTGCCATAAACTAACAAGAATGGTATTGCTCCGATACTGGATTTCGATATTGTGCGGTATGCCCATAGGACCTCGGGTAGTATTTCTCTCCATTTTCCTTTGGCGTCGGTCAATCTCTTCTTAAGATTTTGGATGATGGTTTTGTTGGACGATTCGGCTTGTCCGTTCCCGCTGGGATGATACGGTGTTGATATGGTCGTTTTGATCTTATGATCATCGAGAAATTTAGTTACTTTGTTGTCGATGAATTATTTTCCATTATCACATACAATCTCGGATGGCATCCCGAATTGACATATGATGTCCCAAATGAAGACTATCACTTATTTTTCTCTGACTTTCTCGAAAGCCTGTGTTTTAACCCATTTAGAGAAATAATCAATCATAAACAAAATAAACTGAGCCTTACATGGGGCCGATAGGAGGGGGCCAACGATGTCCATTCCTCATTTCATGAAAGGCCATGGAGATAGGACCGAGTGGAGTAGCTCCCCGGGTTGATGAATCATGGGCGCATGTTTGTGGCATTTGTCGCATTTTTGAACGAACTCCCTTGCATCCATGCCCATATAGGTCCAATAATACTCTGCTCGGATTACTTTGTGGACTAGCGAATCAGCATCGGAATGGTTTCCACAAGTGCCTTCGTGTATTTCCATAGGATTTAATCGGTATTTCCTGGTCCCAAACATATTGCCAATGATCCATCAAACGTCCTTCTAAACAGCGTTCCGTCTTCGGACAAGGTGAACGGTGTTGCCTTTATGCGCAGAGTCTCGATTCCTTTGGATCTGATGGAAGCTTCCCGTCCTTGAAGTACTCTATATATTTATTTCTCCAATCCCAGGTTAAACTTGTGGAGTTTATCTCGGTGTGACTTTCTTCTATTACCGATCTCATGAGTTGTACGACAGTCCCCAAGTTGAGTTTGTCATCTTCGACCAATGAACCTAAGTTTGCAAGAGTGCCGGCCTCGCTATTCTGTTCTTGGGGTACATGTTACAAAGTTCATTCCTTAAATCGATGTAGAGTCACCTGTAGTTTATCCAAGTACCTCTGCATTCGATGAAAGTCCCGTTAACTTGGTTTATCACGAGGAGGGAATCACACTTATCCTCTACGACTTCCGTTCCCAAGCTCCTAGCTAGTTCGAGACCTGCAATCATGGCCTCATACTCGGCCTCATTGTTAGTCAATTTTGTAGTTCTGATAGACTATCTAACTACATTACATGTGGGTGATTTTAGTACGATGCCTAGTCCGGACCCCTTCGCGTTCGAGGCACAGTCCGTAAATAAGGTCCAGACTCCCCAAGAGATACACCATTTTATCAGTAGTTATTTTTTAATCTTGGGTACGAAGGCCGGCGTAAATTCAGCCACGAAGTTCGCCAAGATTTGAGATGTGATAGTGGTTCGGGATCGATGCTCAATATTGTACCCACTAATTTCTATGGCCCATTTGGCCAATTGACCCGAAAGCTCGAGTTTGTGCAAAATATTTCGAAAAGGATAAGTTGTTACAACATGTATCGAATGACACTGGAAATATGGTTTTAGTTTCCTAGAGGCACTTATTAAAGCATGCGCTAATTTTTCTAAGTGTGGATATCTAGTTTCGGCCTCGCCTAAGGTCCGTCTAACATAAAAAAAATAGGGAATTGCATACCTCGTTCTTCTCGAACCAAGACTCCACTATCCACTATCTCCTAGATAGCTAAGTACAAGTAAATTTGTTTGTCTACTTTCGGGGTATGAAGCAGTGGCGGGCTCGATAAATACCGATTTAGTTCCACCAAAGCCTGCTGGCATTCCGGAGTCCATGCAAAGTTGCATTTCTTCTTAAGTAGTAAGAAAAATCGGTGGCTCCTATCTGAGGATCTCGAAATGAATCATCCTAGAGCGACTATCCGTCCCGTTAGCCTCTGCACAGCCTTTATATTATCTACTACCGTGATGTCCTTGATAGCTTTGATTTTATCGGGGTTGATCTCAATTCCTCGATTGGACACCATGAAACCAAGAAACTTGCCCGAGCCAACCTCGAAAGCACAATTTTCGGGGTTGAGCTTCATATTGTACTCCATAAGTATGTCGAAAGTTTCCTGAAAATGCTTTAATTGGTCCTCTGCTCGCAGGGACTTTACTAACATGTCATCAATATAAACTTCCATTGATTTTCCTATTTTGTTTTTGAACATTCGGTTTACTAGGCGTTGATAAGTTGCACTAGCATTTTTTAGACCGAATGGCATTACGTTATAACAGTAGGTATCGTACTTGGTGATAAACGGTGTCTTTTCCTGATCCTCAGGGTTCATCTATATATGGTTGTACCCAGAAAGGCATCGAGAAAACTGAGAATCCCGTGGCCGGCCGTGGTATCGATCACACGATCGATATTAGGCACAGGAAAAGAATCCTTAGGTTATGCTTTGTTCAGGTCTTTATAATCTATACACATTCTAAGTTTGTTTCCCTTCTTAGGGACTACCACCGCATTTGCTAGCCATTCGGGGTATTTTACTTCTCGAATGGATATTATTTTAAGAAGTTTGGTTACCTCGTCCTTGATGAAGGCATGTTTGACCTCGGACTGGGGCCTTCTTTTTTACTTTATCGAATGGAATTTTGGAACCAAGCTTAGTCTATGAGTGGTTATTTTCTGTGGGATCCCTGTCATGTCAATATGGGACCAAGCAAAACAGTTCATGTTAGCTATAAGAAATTGAATAAGCTTTTCCCTGAGCTCGGGATCTAACCACATGCCCAGGTATACCTTTCGCTCGGGCACATGTTTGATTAGCGTGATTTGCTCCAGTTGTTCGATCGTTGATTTGGTAGCATCGGAATCATCGGAGACCACGAAGTATTGAGGGATCCCATAGTCATCATCTTCGTCAGTCTTTTGATTCTCTAGTTGGGTCGAGGCTGACGTTTGTGATTGCTATTAGGTATCCCGTTTCTCCTTCAAATCTGATCCTTTTGTCGATGATAGTGAAGATATCGGAATCACTTCATCGACGTCAAACATTTACTTTGTAGTCGGTTGCTCCCCGTAGACCGTTTTGATTCCCTCCGATGTTGGGGATTTCAGAACCTTGTGAAGGGTCGAGGGTACTGCTCTCATGTTGTGGATCCATGGCCTCCTGAACAGGGCGTTATATCTCATATCGCCCTCGATCATGTGGAACTTCATTTCTTAGATGGTCCGAGCCACGTTTACTGGCAAATTTATCTCGCCCTTTGTCACGACTCAAATTAGCCCTCCGTAAGGTGTCGTGATGGCACCTAGTCTTTACGACTTGGTAAGCCTAATATTACGAAAAATATAAAGAAAATACAACATTTTAAAGATAAACAGCATATTGTGAATAACCAAGAGTAGTACCACTCGGCATATACAAAATAATTTCTCAAGACCCGGAATATCATTAAGTCACAAGCTGTTATAATCTATGTAGCTCTATACAAAAGTCTGAAGATAATAAAGAAAGTCTCTAGGCGAGGGAGTAGAAGGGACTCCGAAGATCTACGGATGCAAGCAGTAGTACCTTGAAGTCTCCTAGAATCAACAGCACGCACTAACCCCGAGGCTGATAGCTCGCACCTTGATCTGCACACGAAAACATGTGCTGGGAAGGGCATGAATACACCACAAAGGTACCTAGTAAGTGCCAAGTCTAACATCGGTCGAGTAGTGACGAGTTCAGGTCAAGGCCCTACCGGAGTAAAAATAATAAATTAAACAGTAAAAGATATAAGTAAAATTTACGGTAACACCATTAAAGAAATTCTCGAAAATTTAACAGTTAAAGGAGTCCTCGGCTCAGAACAAGGTAAACACAGTAGGGAATCTCCCGGAATCCCGTCCCATAGTTTTAAATGAATATGCAGTACAGGGGGATCTCCCGGATTACGTCTGTAGTCCCAAAGTAAATATGCAGTGCTGGGGGATCTCCCGGAATACGTCTGTAGTCCCAAAGTAAATATGCAGTGCTGGGGGATCTCCCGGAATACGTCTGTAGTCCCAAAGTAAATATGTAGTGCTGGGGGATCTCCCAAAATACATCCGTAGTCCCAAAGTAAATATGCAGTGCTGGGGGATCTCTCGGAATATGTCCATAGTCCCAAAGTAAATATGCAGTGCTGGGGGATCTCTCGGAATATGTCCATAGTCCCAAAGTAAATATGCAGTACAGGGGGATCTCTCAGAATACGTCCGTAGTCCCAATTTAAATATGCAACGCAAGATGAAATGGCAGGTATGGCATTGAGTTATACAGTTTATACTGAACACATATAAAAAAAGTAGGGACTTAACTAAGCATGGCACACAGAATGTCAAATAGGCAGTTAAAATACGTAAGCATGCTTCTCTAGTCTAAGTTTAACAATTAAACGTATTAGTGCAATTTAATAAGTATAAACAGGATTTTTGCAATAATAGCCCATGTACGTACTCGTCACCTCACGTACATGGCGCCCACACATCAATTAATATCAAAAATCTTAAAGGAAAGTCTCCAACACAAGGTTAGGCAAGCCACTTACCTCGAACCGCTCAAATCAACTCGATATCACGTTCTTGCCACGAGTATCATACTCCAAATGGCCCGAATCTATTCAAATTAATTGCATAATGTAAATATAACTGCAAGTAACTAATTTAGCTAATTAATTCGAAGCTAAAGCGTAAAATTAGAAAAAATGCTCAAAACGTCTCCATGGGCCCACGTCTCCATGGGCCCACGTCTCGGAATCAGGTACAAATTACAAATTATGAACACCCATTCACTCACAAGTTCACTCGAACAAAAGTTATCCAATTCCGACACCTAGAACTCGATCAAAACCCAAAAAATCAATTGGGGAACTTTTCCCCCCAAATTCCCACTCTTTCACTCAAATCCCTTGATTAAATAAGGCAAATTGTTATAGATTAATGAAATATACACGAATTAGAGTTAAGAATTGTTACCCACTGATTTCTTCTTCAAAACCCTTGCAAAATCGCTTTCTCCCGAGCTAAAATTCGAATTGGTGAAAAATGAGGGATGAACCCTCGAAGCTGCCTCTGAAACCCAGCGATTTCCGCACCTGCATTCATGGGGCCGCATCTGCGGTCACACACCTGCGAAAAAATCATCGCAGGTGCGAAGGTCACTTATCCGGGCTGGGGCCGCATCTGCGGGCAATTCCTCGCACTTGCGGTCCAAATCGGCGCATCTGCGCATTTCACTAAGGAAGCCAGGCTCACACCTGCGCCCACGCTTCGCACCTGCGGGCTCGCAGGAGCGATCAAATTTGTGCACCTGCGCTCCATCACCAGCTCCACTAGTTCTGCATCTGCGCACTCCCTCTGCACCTGCGTCCTCCCTTCCACAGGTGCGAAATACCAGAACCAGTAAAGGCACTAGATTTTTCTTAAGTCCAAATTCATTCCGTTAAGCATCCGAAACACACCCGAGGCCCCCAGGACCTCAACCAAACATACAAACCAATCCTAAAACACCATACAAACTTTGTCAAGCCTTCAAACCACATCGAACAACACCAAAATCATGAATTAAGCACGGATTCAAGCCTAAGAATTTAAAAGTTTCCAAATTTTATAAACGATGCCGAACCACATCAAATCTAGTCCGAATGACCTCAAATTTTACACACATGTCACAAATGACACTACGAACCTACAACCACTTTCAGAATTCCATTCCGAGATCGATATCAAAATTTCCACTATCAACCGAAATCGCCGAAAAAACTAACTTTGGCCAATTCAAGCCTAAATCTACTACAAACCTCCAAAACACATTTCGGAAGCTCTGCTAATCCCCAAAATCACTTAACGGAGCTAACGGTTTTAACGGAATTCTATTCCGTATCCGTCTTCACATAGTTCCGACTACGGTCCAAACTCTAAGGCTTAAACTCACAACTAAGGACTAAGTGTCCCAAAACTCTCTGAATTCTATAACCAAACACTCCGGCAAATCCCAAAAGCAAAAACAAATATGGGAAAACATATATGAGGGGATCGGGGCTCTAATTCTCAAAACGACCGGCTGGGTCGTTACACCCTTAGTAGTTTCACACGCCATATTGAATCCGTTTAGTACCAGGGTTTCGGGCATGACTTGGTCCTATAGACCGAGTTGCTCTACGACCCTTGATTGAATGATGTTGGTTGAACTACCTGGATCAATTAACACATCCTTAACTTGAGTTTTATTCATAAGTACAGATATTACTAGTGCATCGTTATGGGGTTGCATGATTCCTTCTGCGTCTTCGTCACTAAAGGACAATGTTCCTTTAGGTGTGTAATCCTGAGTCCGAGATCGCTTCTCTCTTACAATCGACATCTTAGTGCATTTAAGCACCTGCCCCTAGGGGACACCGATCCCTCCGATGATCATGTGGATGATGTGTTGTGGCTCTTCTTGTTCGTTTTGTCTATTGAAATATCTATTTTTGAAATGGTTTTTGGCTCGGTCACTTAAAAATTCTCGAAGGTGCCCTTCATTGAATAACCAGACTACCTCCTCTATCAACTACCTACAGTCTTCAGTTCTGTAGCCATGGGTGCCATGATACTTGCACATTTGATTGGGATTTATCTGGGCTGAATCGGACTGCAGAGGTCGAGGCCACTTAGTATCTTTGATGCATCCGATAGCCGACATGATGATAGATGCATCGATGTTGAAGTTATATTCTGATAACTGTGGTGCTTCCTTAGATCCGGTATGTCTGTCGAACCCATTCTTTTTCATCAGCCCCGAGATCCTTGGCCTCGATCACTTATCCTTTTGCCTCGTACGGAGTTATGTGCAGGTTTTGCTACCCCTACGATCTCCATTATACTGCCGATATCGATCCTTGTTCGACCTTGGTTCTCGGTCGATGTCCCTTTCAATAACGAACCCAGAATCCAACTGGTCGTCTTCGACTCTAATCATCGATTGGTATGGATTGTGTACATCGGCCCAGGTAACAGCCAGGTACTCGATCAAGTTCTGCTTCAACTGTCGTGAAGCCATCGAGCTTCGTTCGTTCAATCCTTGAGTGAAATCTTGAACAACCCAATCGTCTGTGACCGGTGGTAGATCCTTTTGTTCCATTTGGAAACGAGATACGAACTCTCTTAGCAACTCGTTATCTTTTTGCCTTACCTTGAAAAGGTTCGACTTCCTATTCTCGACCTTTATGGCTCCGGCATGTGCTTGTACGAAAGAATCTGAACAACCCAATCGTCTGTGACCAGTGGTAGATCCCTTCGTTCCATTTGGAAACGAGATACAAACTCTCTTAAAAATTCGTTATCTTTTTGCCTTACCTTGAAAAGGTTTCCTTGAACTTCTTCAATAATATGGATTCGATCTCGTCGTCTTCTAGATCGTTCTCTTTAATGGCACATGTGTAATAGGTGACATATTCGTTGGGGTCGGTCGTCCCATTATATTTAGGAATTTCGGGCATGCAGAACTTCTTGGGGATCGGTTTGGGAACGCGCTCGAGGGGAAAGGCTTTTGTACGAATTTCTTGGAATTCAAGCCCTTCAATACCAGTGGTGCCCCTGGGATCTGAGCAACCCTGGAGTTATAAGTTTCTACTTTTTTGTCGTTTGCTTCAATCCTTTTTTCTCCTGACTCAATCCGTTTTGTCAGTTCCTCGAGCATCCTAATAATTTCAGGATTAGTCCCCGATTCTTGTTCATTTGATCTTACTACAGCTGGCCCCGTTTTGTAGGTGACTTCTCGGGGTGGACCGGGCTCGGCTCTGCTCGGTGCCTGGGTTTGGCTCTGAAACTGAGCTATTGCTACATGTTGAGCTTGCAACATTTCGAAACTCATACGTAGGTTGATCCCGTCTCCTCCAATATTTTGGGTATTTCGAACTGCAGATTGAATTCCACCATGAATGTTGTTTTCGGGGTCGGAACGTTGGTTCGTCTCAATGGCCACATGTGAATTAACGTCAATTGGATCTACGGTCCGAGTTCCAACGGGATCGACAAGTGGCCTTTCATCCCCGATTGTCAGGTTGTTGTTCTCACCTTGAAGGCCATCTTTGTTGTCGATGGGTAGGGCCATTAATTGAGAGTTCGTTGTTTTTAACCTAAAATCAAAGGCATTTCCAAGAGCAAGTGTAAAATGGTGTGTTTTGTAGAGATTCGTACCAAATAACTACTGTTATCCTTAGCCCCACGGTGGGCGCCAAACTGTTTACCCGAAAAACGGATAGAGTTGAATTTATACATAGTACTAAGGATACATGGTATAACTTGGTACAAATTGAAAAATAAGTAGAGCTATATCGAATATTGACTGTAAAAAGGAATAAATACAAAGTCAAGTTGAGTAGAGAATGATTGATAAGTGAACAAGATGAATTAATATCAAAAGCCCAAAAAAGGATAATATTTGCTAGATGTTATGTAAATCTCAATAAAATCTGAATGTCAGAATGTATGAATGTATCAATCTGTCCCTTTACAAATGATAAACATTCTTAATATAGTGGAGAAAACCTACTTTGGATATAATTAAAAATACATATTGGGGATCCCATGATAGATTAATTAATTGAATTTTTCTTGATTCAAGCCGTGATTTCAGCCAAGATTCTCTCCCCAAATGC
The DNA here is from genome assembly GCA_000715115.1 of Nicotiana otophora. Classification (NCBI taxonomy): domain Eukaryota; kingdom Viridiplantae; phylum Streptophyta; class Magnoliopsida; order Solanales; family Solanaceae; genus Nicotiana; species Nicotiana otophora. The sequence goes on along the minus strand of AWOL01S0011173.1, from coordinate 40,948 downwards.
GGCTATAACGGCTTTGTTGTTCCTTGGTTCAGTTTCGATCTTGGTCGGTCTCTGGGTCTCAAGCTCGACCTTGACTCGATCTCGATATTTGATCGGTCTCTAGGTCTCGAGCTCGACCTTGACTCGATATCGGTACTGATCGGTCTCTGGGTCTCGAGCTCGACCTTCCAACTTCACATCACAGCTCGATATTATAATGACGAACCTTGGTCCATCATGCTCCAATCTTGATTAGTCGCACAAAGGACAAACTCGATTTTAACCGAATACAATATTTGTACAACTTTGTCAATGAATTAAAAACAAATTCTCTGCTTTGACGCTAAGTAAGTTATAGTAGTATTTAATAGTTTTATCGACATTAAATCTATTCATCCAAAATGAATGTCCTATTTTACTGATTCTATTTTTACGTTACAATTAGTTATTATAGATGGGTCTATGCAAATGTTAATTTGCTTTTATGCAATGTCTTAAAATTGAGACTTATAAATTAATAAATTTAAACTAATAATCTCAGAAATATTTGTTATCTTCAACCTTATAATTGCTGTTTTTGGTTTGATAAAATTTAATTCTTTGTCATTCATCTCTATTCAGTTAATTGACTTTAATAGTAGGATTAGAAACGATTTGGCAAATAAATAAAATCACAGTAGTAACACAATTTTAAAAGGTTCAATAGAAACATATTGGCCCTATTGCCAATATTAATAACAATTATATAATTAGGGCTAACAAACCATCAATATAGCCTGTAAAAGCAAGGGAAAAAAAGGAAAAAGCAGAGCAAGCATAAAGTAAATAGAAAATGGAATGGAGCCAAAGAACAGTGCTTCCATATGCACGTAAGTTTTCTTGGAGTTTTGTTCATTGGGTTTTTACCAATACTCTGTTTAGCTGTTGGATCATATATTATATGAGATGCTGCTACTTTGCTGTTAATTTGCTTCTTTCCCTTACAGTCACAAGTAAAAATCTAGGAGCTTTAGTATAATATTTTTTGCTCTAATAATTTTTCTGTGTTTAATTGAACATATAAAGAGCGTAGGCAACTGTTCCTATCCGAAGTACTAATATAAATAATTATGTAGGCGAAAATAGCTTTACAGAAGACCTTTTATACTATGATAAATAAACTTGAGACATAATAGCTATTGAAAACCAATTCCTACTAAAAGGGGACAACCATGCCGTAGCATAAAATATGTTTTGTCACTTATTCTCATATTACATACATAGAAGTAAAATATCTCATGTAGAGATTTAATGTATTATAGATGCAATTTGATTAAAAGCTTGTAAGATTCAGGCTAGGTTGAGTTTTTTAACTAAAATTAAGTACTATCAGTATTCTACAACAGTCATTAGTTTATTTCTCTAACTGTGAGCGTAATGAAACCAAATCAGATTCTGATAGATTTAATAACATTAAGATATTTAATTTCAGTGTATGTAGTACTCGAGAATTAAATCTTTAACCACTTATAGATTTGCAAACCAACATCAATGTTGGGCCCGGGCTCAGCTCAAGCAAACCCACTAGTACACATAATGCTAGGGTTATAATGGAATAGGGTAACGTTAAGTATAATAAAAAAGATAGTTTTGTTTACGTTGGGCCCGAGCAAAAGTCCGGGCTATCCCTCCGCTAGTTATTACTACTATTATTAATAAGAGAATGAGAGGAGCTTTCGGTTAAAGTGCATTGACAAAAAAACCAAATCATTTTACTTTATTCTTTTAGTTGTCCAAATACAAAAATTGAGGTACATCCAGTTATATTTTGGATCAGAAGGGGTACATTGAAAATTTCAGTGCTTTGTGCTTCTGTAGTTGAAAAACGACAGATGTTCATTCAAAACTTTACCCTGATATGGTCCGTTATTACTTGAGTTGCCATTATACATTTTAGTAATTAAGGCAACTTTGCAGGCCCTTAAAAGTGTACAAAATGTCATCCATCACTTTTTGCTTTGCATGTGATGTTAAGTCAAAAATTACCACGTGGACTGCCAACATGTGCACATGTTTTTCCTTTTGGCGACATTGCAACACAGTTATAGTTCAACCTCTCATTTTAATTGGAAACACAAATAATGGAGTAATAATAATAGAGAATATACTAAAATTTATAAAATAGCATAGTACTGCAGTATTAGGAAAAAGAAAAAAAAAAAAAGAAAACCCAATGACGATATTTCACGTGAAAATAAAATATTAGTAGTAAATTTATGTTTTTTGTATATATAATAAGAAAAGAGTAATCTGATTAGAAAATAACATGGGTTCAAATTAGAACTCACGATATTAATATTCAAACTATAATAACTTTACTATCTTCATGATTATTTTAAAGGTCATGTAAACATTTTAAGGTGCAAATTGCTCAAATAATTATCTTTAATTCAAGCCCTTGATAAGAAAAGTGTCTAAAAAGAAAGAGTAGAGTTGGTATTCTTTAAGAAATATTTGTTTCTATATTTTCAGGTCCACTTTTAATTTAACACATGATTTTCAGGTCCACTTTTAATTTAACACATGATTTTTCTTATGCTAGAAGAGGACATCTCATCTTATTTAAAACTATTAGCAAATAAATTATCAACAGAAAAAGTGCAAACTCTTTAGTTATTCACAAGCAGAGGGTGTTCAAACTTGAACAAGAAAAATAAAAATCGTGGAGAGTGAAGCTCAAACCCGCGACCATGATGCCCTCTTGACCACCTTTTGCCACTGAGCTATGATTCTTCATTATTGTAAGGGTGTTCAACATGTATTACATGCATGTAAATCCAAAATTTTATCTATATACACAGTGTTAATTTTCCGTCATTTTCCGACGAAGGCTGGTCAGGCTACACTGTAGCTTCGCCCTTGTTCACAAGTTGACGAGGTTTAAATAAATTAGGATCTTTTTTTTCTCTTACATTTAACTCACTAAGAAATTATCAAGATGTGTTGCCTATGAATGTTTTTGTGTTACCAACAAACCTACTTATTATTTTGCTAAAAAAAAGATTATTGTAAATTTTAAATTAGAATATGAGGAAAAAATAATACAAAAAAAAAACAAAAAAAGAAGCAAGCTAATGAAATATTGGAAACCTTTTTATATCTTTTTCGCTGATGTTTAATTCCAACAAAATAAGTTTAAAATCAGATGGTTAACTCGAAAAATAATATTTTTATTAAATAAAGATGCGTATAAATTTTCTATCTTTAAGTATATTATTTAAATTAATATAAATAATCTTTACAAAATAACTAGAGAAATAAAATTAAGAAAATTATTTTTGTAATTAAGTGTTGGCCCATACTCGGCATGGGTCATCCCTCATCTAGTATCATTATTATTATATAAGAGAGGATAAGCAGGCACGTACGTGATGTTCAAACATGCTTCATCTAAGGGTATGTAAGTCATTTAATCATACAATTGGGAAATATGATTGGTCAATAAAAAATCGTACTGCAGCCGCTTCAAAAATAGTTATGTTTGGACTATTTTACCCTTCTGCTTTGGACTGAGTTACGCCAGTTTTTTGCCTTTCCTGTCGTCAGGCTTTTGCTTAGCGTCAAAAGCTAATCTACCATCTAAATGCCAAATGGCACGTCATTAATTGGATGAGCTTTCCAATTTTTTAACTGTGCTTTTTTCGTACTCTATCTCTGATTCTCAATTAGCAAAAGAAAACTTTGGAAAATGTGCCCATTACACCATCATCAGCAAAGGACCTCATTAGATTAACATTCAAAAGATTAAAAACTAAACTCTAGATAAATACCTCACTATGTAGATTTATTCCACTGTTGCTCGTGGGATTATAAAAAAGTTTTATTTTAGGTATCGTTTGGTCCACACAAAAATTATATCCAAATTATACTACGAGGATTATAACAAGAGAATTAAATAATAACAAGATTATTTAGTGAATTTTTTCTTAATAAATGCTTAGTTTCATTGAAATATCAACGTATAATTTAAATGTGGTTGATTTTGTGGTTGGTTTTATACTAGATAAACTTGACAAACCTTTTAACTCGAATTTTCACCTTCACTTTGTAAGGCTTCCTTGAAACATGTGGCCATTTGTAGTAATTGTATTACCTTTTTTGGCCATGTGAGTGTATGAGCTTCATTTATATTTTTCAGATTAATTAGTAAGCAAATAACTTCCTTCTATGTTCCAATGCTAGAATTTGTATTATAAAAATATTCAAACGATAAAGGAAATTCACAGTAGCTGCTATGGAGTTCTCTACCTGTTTTGAATATGGAAAAATGTAAAATGCTTGTCCTGTTACTCATTTTCCGTCAGTCTCCAATCGTTTGAGGATGAATCGTAAAATTCAATGAATAAATGTACATATCATTGTTTAAAAATAAAATTTATAAGTCCCAAAATGAAGATATAAGAGATTAATTAGTTAAATTACTCTTATATTAATGTTAATTATATGTGTCAAAATCACAAATTACCATGTTCTAAACGGATGATAGAATTATCGGAGAACCTATGCACAACTGTTTTAAATAAATATATACAAGTTAAACAAAAATTTACTCATGCTATTTGGTGATGGACTCTCATACAAGAGTTCATTTATATAAAAACTCAAATGTTTAGCATACTTAGAGCCACAATCAAGATTTAAAGTTTATAAGTTATAAATTTCAATCCTTTTAAATTATTAAAATTCTAAAATAATATTTTATACCTATCCAATAAATTATCGAAGAAAATATAAAATTTGAATCAAAACTTTTGAGTTTAATACATAATGAAATTCTAACTCAGCCGCCAAACATAATATTATTGGGCCCGTGCACAGCGTCCATACTAGTATTACTACTATATAGAAGTGGGAACATGAATTTACCAAATAATCTAAGATATTTCAGTTTATTACCTCAGATGGCCTTATCGTATTTGGTAAATATAGCCAAGTTGAGGGCTTTTAAATACCCAGAAAATGAATGATGTCAGGTTTCCACGTGCAAGAACCCACGTCCAACACATATTTGACTGCCTCTAAGAAAGAGCTGCGTATACATGGCTTAGCATAATTGTAATTTTTAATTTTATCAATTTAGACTTATATGTGCATAAACTCTTGCCATTCAAATTCTAATCTAATGTCCTAATAATACTAATACAGATAATTAGATCAAAAGTTTCAATTTTGCGTCATACTTTGTTTATGCACCTTTAACTATTTTTTTGTGCTATTTATATTCCTAATATTTTCTTAAAGAAATAATATAATAGGTGTCAGACTTAATCATTTTTGTTAATTAGTACTACTTAATGAATTTCGAGGAAAGATATGTCATAAGGTAAACCTTCCTCCACTTTTATATTTTCTTCTTAGNAAAAAAAATAAATTATTTTCTTGTTTATCTAATGTCTCTCCCTTCTCCCTGCGAGCTTCGTCATAGCCGAGACGTTTCCAATGTTCCAGCATATACATGGCTTAGCATAATTGTAATTTTTAATTTTATCAATTTAGACTTATATGTGCATAAACTCTTGGCATTCAAATTCTAATCTAATGTCCTAATAATACTAATACAGATAATTAGATCAAAAGTTTCAATTTTGCGTCATAGTTTGTTTATGCACCTTTAACTAATTTTTTGTGCTATTTATATTCCTAATATATTCTTAAAGAAATAATATAATAGGTATCAGACTTAATCATTTTTGTTAATTAGTACTACTTAATGAATTTCGAGGAAAGATATGTCATAAGGTAAACCTTCCTCCACTTTTATATTTTCTTCTTAGCCTCTACTCTTATACAGAAAGTCTAAGGTTAAAAAACTATTAGAGTGAGTATTGCATTACTTTCTATTTAATAAAATTTAATCAACATATTATACTCTTAAAAAAAACTAAATGGAGGCATGAATTTTGGAAAAAAATCAATTTTATCTTCAATTTTCGCTGTGTTATTAAAATATGAGGAAAAAGGAAATAAATGTCATTGGATAGTAAAATTAGCTAAACCGTTTGGAGTTCATATAGCAATACTTGAAATCAAATGGTTAAGCTCGAAGTAGAATTAATTCTTATTAAATAAACATGTATGTGAATTTCAATCTTAAAATATTTTAATGATATAAACATAAATGCTCTTTATAAAATAATTGAAGTAATACACTTAAAGAAAGTATTTTTATACTTACATGTTGGGCCCATATTTTATATATAAAAATAAAAACAAATATGATATTAATTACTATAACCAAGCATAATGCAAATTATTTACAAAAGGCTAATTCTTAAATATTACTGTGTTATTTCAAACCAAAGTGTCACATCCCCTTTTTCCCGGGGACAGGGGATAAGGGAGTTTTTTTCCAATTTAAGTGACATTAATCGAAATGAGATTATTTATTCATTCAGAGTCGCCACTTGGAATAATTTATGGTGTCCCAAGTCACCGGTTTATTTTAAAATCCCAAATCGAGGAAGTTTGACTCTTTTTTACGGTCCGCGAACACCGAAGACCGGGTAAGGAATTCTGTTAATCCGAGAGAAGGTGTGAGGCAATCCCAAGTTCCATGATTTTAGCACGGTCGCTTAATGATTAATACTTGGCCTAATTATCTGGTTCAATACATGTTTAAAACCTATTGTGCATTTTTAAACTTTTTAACCGCTTTTAATATTTATGGAATTTGTTTGAACAAGTCGCGATGTCGCGCACTCGCTTGTTTTTGTACACATTGCGGATCGCGCCACGTGAAACGTACCTGCGATTTACAAGATATTAATTTTTATAATTATTCGAAGTTATGATCGGGTCACATGAAATGCACACCCGAATTTGGATTACGTATCATGGCTATGCCACGGGAACCGTACCCATAGTCACAATATTTATTATTAAAGCAAGCTACGAATATTCATAATTATTTTCCTAAAGCTAATTTGAGATTATTGTAAAGGTCCGTGAGTTGTGGAATTTATTTGAACAAGTCGCGATGTCGCGCACTCGTTATTTTTGTACATATTACAAATCGCGTCACGTGAAACACACCCGCTACTTACAACATGCTTATCGTTAACTCAGGAACCACAACAAAAGATCGATAATGGAAACTAAGTAATGGACCAATCTGAATCTTGGCTCAACAGTGAAATTTTATACTTAAATTATATAAATCTAAATCACACCGTTTAATATTAAGGAAACAAATATATCAAGATCTATTTGTCTTTATGGTAAGTCTTAAACATATCCATACAGAACATAGAAAGCTGCAATTTTACACATATCGATCTCATAAAGGCAACAGAGAACAACAATTAATCTGAAGCAAGGAAGTGATAGAAAACATGCTTTTAAATTAGAGCTAAGCACACCAGGAACTAGGTTCAGAAAAGCAAAGTAAACACAAACAAAATTAACATAATAACATCTCACATTAACATAATTAAACGGGTAAATCCATGAAGCACCGCTAAAGCTAGCCAAAGTACAAAATTTATTTAAAAGTAGAAGAGAATTGACCTTTATATTGATGAATAAAACTGAAAATTTGCAAATCAATCGGAATAACAAAGCAACAATCATTGAACGAAAACGCCGAAATTGCGAACCGGAACCTTGAATTGACACCGGAAAACTCAAAACTCAAGCGCGGCCTCAATCAAACTCCATGAGCCGATATCAAAAGTTTTTCACTACTGTTCACTCGATTCCCCACTTTTGTTTTTTCTTTTCCTTAGGAATCAGCAACAGAAGCCGTTTCCTTCCTATATGTGACTATCCTTTTTTTTTTCAAGTTCCAAAAAGGAACGAAAAGGATATGAGCTTTACAAATAGTTTCTTTCCTAGGAGTTTTGAGTGGCAGAGGCGAGAGGATCTTCTTTTTGTGGGGGGTGCGTCTGATTTTTTCTGTGTAGGGAGGTAGTGATGGCTGCCATTCTTAGGGGTATTTTTAGTGTGGAAACAGCTGATTTTTTTGTGAACGGGTGGAGTCTTTCTTTGTGTATCCATTGGATGGTGTTGAAGTGTAGAGGAATTAGGTTTAATTTAGGAATTATAAAAGGGTTGTGGGTTAGGAAATGGGTAAATGGACTAAGGGGAGGAGTGGGCTCAGGTCCGAAAATGGGCTTCACCAATAAATTGTTTTGGCTCAAATTCAATTCTTTCTTGTTGAACAAAAATAAAAATACTACCAAAATAAATTAATTAATTTTAGTTAATAAGAATAAACTATTTTTGTGTTTTTAAACTTATGCTTTAAAATAAAAATTAAAAGTTGACGGAAATCCTATAAAAATGAAAATAAGTAAATATTTTTGAAATACTACTTTTAAAAGTTGCGCGGGTCAAAAATTACGTGCTTACAGCTGCCCCTCTTTGCTTGAAAACACGAAGAGTTTTCGGAGCAAAGAACAATAAGCAACGCAATTGATTTATGACCCGACGCTTATTCAAAACGAAATAAAGACGGATAAAAGATTATGACCGAGCCCTGGTATCTGAGCTGCCTATATATCCTTGGCTTTAAAGGAATCAAGTCACATGTAGTTCAGAGGTGAATGAAGTGATGGAGTGTGTGGAGAGGATAAGAGAGTCGAGTGAGGTTCCGTCGAGGTTCCGGTCTGCAGTCCCTTCCATTACATCATGAATTGAAAGCAATAATTATAACCAAATAAAAGAAAAATACAAAATCCTATCTACTTCTTGTTTTGAATCTTCCTTGAATCTCAACTTGGTCCTTCAATATGAAACTGAAAATTCATCCCATTCTTCAGGTGGGTGTCCTGCTGACTTGAATTTGAAGAAAACTGGAAGTTGACCATGTTTTTCAGGTTGGCATCCTGCTGCTTGCACTTGAAATAAACTTGAACTTAGAATTGCAAGTTGACTCTGTTCTTCAGGCAGGATCTTGATGCCTCTCTAACTTGAACTTGAAAGTTGAAAGTTGACCCTGTTCTTCAGGCGGGCTCCTGATGCTTCTCTGATTTGAACTTAAAAATTGAAAGTTGACCCTGTTCTTCAGGCGGGCTCCTGATGCCTCTCTAACTTGAAATAAATTCTCTCATTCTCCAGATGGGTGCATGCTGACTTAAAACTTGAAATAAATTCCCTCGTTCTCCAGGTGGGCGCCTGATGACTTAAAGCTTGAAATAAATTCCCTTGTTCTCCAGGTGGGCGCCTGATGACTTGAAATGAATTCCCTCATTCTCCAGGTGGGCGCCTGCTACTGACTTGAACTTGAAATGAATTCCCTCGTTCTCCGGGTGGGCGCCTGCGACTAACTAAAAATAAATTCCCTCATTCTCCAGGTGCTGCGACTGACTTTAACTTGAAATGAACTCCCTCGTTCTCCAGGTGGGCGCCTAGTGACTTAAAACTTGAAATAAATTCCCTCGTTCTCCAGGTGGGCGCCTGCCACTACAGCAAAACGGAAACAACAAAAGAAACTTTTTCTGTCCCAGTTTACACTAGAAAGATTTGTGAGTTATTAGTAGAACTATAAATTACCTATGCTATTGATGAAGGATGTAATGATGAGAGTAAAGTTGAAGACTCGACTAGGATGTGCGTCTCCTGTGAGTAAAACCAATAAAATTTTGACTAGCAAATGCGTCTGCTAAAAAAAAACCTGAATGTCCCAGACTAGGAAGTGCATCTCCTAGGGGTGAAACTTGAATGAACCAAATTAGGAAGTGTCCCCTAAAGAAAATAAAAATCTGAAAAACCCAAACTAGGAAGTGTGTTTCCTAGATTTGAGATTGAGCTTGCGGAAAACTATAAACTAAGCTTGACTAAACTAAAAACTAGCCCTATTCTCTAGGCGGGACCCCTGATTTCAAGAAAACTAAAGATTGATAACTTAAGAAAACTACAAATTGACCTTTTTTTTTTAAAATCCAGACTTCCTTTTTTTTTAAAAAAAATAAATTATTATCCTAGGAAAAAATTCATCAGACTAGGTTTTAGTCTTAGGAGAAAGATTGATCAGACTAAGACGTCTATCCTAGGAGAAAATTCATCAGACTAAGATTTCAATCCTAGGAGAAAATTCATCAGACTAAGATTTTGTATCCTAGAAGAAAATTCATCGGACTAGGTTTTTTTTTTTTGTTATCTTAGGAGAAAGGTTCATCAGACTAAGATTTCTATATCTTAGGAGAAAAATTCATCAGACTACGATGTTTATCCTAGGAGAAAGATTCACCAGACTAGATTTTCTTTGTTATCTTAGGAGAAAGATTCATCAGACTAAGATTTCTATCCTAGGAGAAAATTCATCAGACTAGGTTTTCTATCTTAGGAGAAAAATTCATCAGACTAAGTCTTCTATCTTAGGAGAAAGATTCATCAGACTAAGATTTCTATCCTAGGAGAAAATTCATCAGACTAGGTTTTCTATCTTAGGAGAAAAATTCATCAGACTAAGTCTTCTATCTTAGGAGAAAGATTCATCAGACTAAGATTTCTATCCTAGGAGAAAATTCATCAGACTAGGTTTTCTATCTTAGGAGAAAAATTCATCAGACTAAGTCTTCTATCTTAGGAGAAAGATTCATCAGACTAAGATTTCTATCCTAGGAGAAAATTCATCAGACTAGGTTTTCTATCTTAGGAGAAAAATTCATCAGACTAAGTCTTCTATCTTAGGAGAAAGATTCATCAGACTAAGATTTCTATCCTAGGAGAAAATTCATCAGACTAGGTTTTCTATCTTAGGAGAAAAATTCATCAGACTAAGTCTTCTATCTTAGGAGAAAGATTCATCAGACTAAGATTTCTATCCTAGGAGAAAATTCATCAGACTAGGTTTTCTATCTTAGGAGAAAAATTCATCAGACTAAGTCTTCTATCTTAGGAGAAAGATTCATCAGACTAAGATTTCTATCCTAGGAGAAAATTCATCAGACTAGGTTTTCTATCTTAGGAGAAAAATTCATCAGACTAAGTCTTCTATCTTAGGAGAAAGATTCATCAGACTAAGATTTCGATCCTATGAGAAAATTTATCAGACTAGGTCTTTTTTTGTTATCTTAGGAGAAAGATTTATCATACTAAGATTTCTTTCCTAGGAGAAAGTTCATCAGACAAGGTCTTCAAACTTAGGAGAAAGATTCATCAAACTAAGATTTCGATCCTAGGAGAAAATTCATCAGACTAGGTCTTTTTTTTTGTTATCTTAGGAGAAAGATTCATCCGACTAAGATTTTGATCCTAGGAGAAAATTCATCAGACTAGGTCTCTTTTCTTTTTTTTTTTGGTATCTTAGGAGAAAGATTCATCAAACTAAGATTTCGATCCTAGGAGAAAATTCATCAGACTAGGTTTTCTATCTTAGGAGAGAGATTCATCAGACTAAGATTTTGATCCTAGGAGAAAGTTCATCAGAGTAGGTCTTCTATCTTAGAAGAAAAATTCATCAGACTAAGATTTTTATTGGGAGAAAATCCATCAGACTAGGACTTTTTATCCTAGGAGGAAAAATATGAAGAGTAATGGAAATATTTTATGCACACTAGTAAGACAGATAAAGGCAAAGATTTGAGAAACTTCTTTTTGTCGGCTCTTCTCTTCTTTTTTTTTTGTTCTTTCTTTTCTTCTCTTCTCTTTTTTTTTTTGTTTTTGAACCAACTTCCTTGCACTGCTTTATTCCTGTTTCAAACAAAGAAAATTTTGTCAGTTTTAAAAGTGGTGATCGGTTTGTGGCCTTTAGTCTTGGGCAGCTTGGCTTTTGCTCAATCGGTTTGAGTCAGTTTCAAGAGACATTTTGCTCTGCATCAACCCTGATTGTTTCACACTCAATACCATTTGTATTTGTGGCTCAATCAGCCTTATCTCAAAAAAGAGATTTCTTTTCTTAGATAACCTTTTCTGATATCTTGAATGGCTTTGCTTTTGGAGTAATTTGTCTGTTAGAGAGAATCACAACTGGTAAGAGCCTTTTGTACGATGTGCACACTTCATAGTCATTGTTCGGTACTACAGAGAATTTCTGATTAACCTTAAGGTTATCTTTGCTTGCTTTACCCGAATAGGCTGACATCTTTTGGGGGGAAGCCTTTGCGTGAATCCTCAAGGCATGTTGACAGTAACAACTGAGTGTGCTGGCCAAATTTACTTTGTGCAACTGAAAAACTGGTAGCAGATTTTGAAATCTTTTCTTACTTATTTTGACAAAGACTGACTCAGAGTGAAGGGACATAATGGTGCAAAGAAACAGTATTAACAAGAAGTCCCCATGTCGTGAAGGACAGAAGGAAGAGTTTTTTTTTTCAATAGCTAGCCTTAATGATCATGACATGCATTTTGGACTTAACGGTCTGATTTATCAAACTGACCAAATCTTTCCTTTTACCATTCTTATGATTTTGAAGTCGGGATTGTTCGTGCCAATCCTTTGCATCAGCTTCACGACTCACTATCGACTAATGGTGCCCCGAGGAGTTTTCACCAACAAGTCTCTTTCATTTATTCATCTATGCTTACCGTCGTCTTACAGTGCCCGTGAGGGTTTTCATTAGTAAGACTCTCTCATTTTTTCTTCTTTATTTCCTTTTTCTTTTGCTTTCTAGTGTGAGCAACTGACAGTGTTTTATGTTATGTGACAACCATTGCTCATTGCATGCTTCTCTTGGCATTCTTGAAGGCATATCAGGAGGTCTTTATTCGAAAGGTTTTTGGATAGGGTTGGAAAGAAAGGAAGGCATAAGGCTCAAAATACACTCAAAATGAGGGGTTGTAGACTTACAACTCTTGGAATCGACTCTTTCAAAAGTGGAATAAAATCTTTGTCCCAGTTTCTGATACTGGGGATTTTTGGATTTTTTTTCTTTTCTTTTTTTTTTTGAATTCTTATTTGGTTAGACCGAGCCGTGTAAGGCTGCCTACGTATCCTTTTTTTAAAGGAATCAGGTCTAACGTAGTTCAAACATCTGACCTAACTATTTTTCTTTTCTTTCTTTGTTTTTCTTTGTATTTTATTTTCAAACACTTTGCCCCAGCTTTTATTTTCTGGGGGCATGGACCTTTGACTGTTCTTTTTTGAACTTTATAAGAGTTGCCCAGTTTGTAATCTTGGGGCATGGACTTTTATTGTTATTTTTTCATTTTATTATTTTGACTTTTGACTCTAAACTTGATTCCAAAGAGGGTGGTCAAAGAAAATAACACAGGCTCAAAAGGGGTAACAAAAGGTATAGAGTGTTTGGATAGTAGAAAAAGGGCCTCCTAGCCTCGAGACTGCCAATCATGTTAGCCCTTCACAATCACGACATTGATGGACATGTTGCTTTCTGGATCTTTTTCAGTGTAAAGCTATATGAGCAATACTTTTCTCGTAGTGAATGACCCTTATCAATTTGGGTGGCTTTTTCTTGGATTTTGTCTTGATGTAGAAGATGCATTTTACCACTAACTGATCCATTTCAAGTTGTCTGGGATACACCTTCTTTTGAAAAACACTTCCTATATCTTAGTGCTAAACAAACTTCAACCCGTCTCATCATCCTTAAGCCCGATTTTCTCAATGACTCAAAAAGTAGAGATCCTTAACTTCCATGAGCATAACTGTTTTGGTTCTATTAAACTTGCCTCATGCTTATTTTTCAAATGTTTCATGTCTCTATTCATCTTCAAAAGTGTCTTTTTCTCAGTTATCCAATTCAAGCTTAAATCAGTTTTCTAAGATCTGGCCAAAAATGCATGCATGTCATATCACTAAAACTAGCGGGAAAAGAACTAATCATGGAATAACACAAAAAGACAAACTGTATTTCATTGGGTAAACAACAAGACAAACAACTTAAAATCTGAGTTGCAACCCTAAAATAACCCGGCTAATGAAAACAACAACAAAACGGACAGACAAGACTCACACAAACAAATAGAGGGATAGAAGGGTTTGACTCAATAAAACAAATAAAATCTGGATCACACCTTGTAATAACCCAGATAATAGAAAAAACATCAAAACAAGCTACCAAGATTCCTTCCTAGTGAGGAGGGAATGACTTTTCAATTGCTAAGCTTGACATTTAGCCACAAATTTGCTCATCAGAATCACCATGGCCTTCTCCAATTTCAGTCGGCAAGTTCCCGAGAGGATTCTCATACTCCATGTCACCACACATCATCCCCACAAAGTGTGCATCATCATGTGCATGTAAAGGATTCTGCGTGATATTCTGGGTGTCATTATCTTGGATCACAATCAGTTTTTCCTGGATCATCCTTTCTATTTCTCTTTTCAAATCCCGACAACTTTCAATATTGTGCCCCTGGGCATTGGAATAGTATTCACACCTTTTAGAAAGGTCAAAGCTTCTTGCACGTGGGTCCACATAATTTGGAGGAATAGGTGCAATCATGTCATAGTGCTTTAATTTCTCAAACACACTTGCATAGGACTCTCCTATTGGTGTAAGATTATCTTTCAACCTTTGTTCCCCTCTATACCCCAGGCTTGGAGGTGGGTTATAGGGCACTTGAAAATTTTGTGGAGGCTGGTGGAGATTTTGCGATGCTGGTGCTCACCTTCTGGGGTGTCTTGGTGGCTGGATAACATACTGAAGTGGAGCAATAGGGTATTGTGGGTTCTGACGTGGATAGTAGTGCTCAGGGGAATCATCGGAAACCTGATGAGGCTGATTATACCTTCGAGATGTTCTCCTAGGACCTCTTCTCGACCTTATTGTCATCATGGTTTCTTCATCCTTCTCATTTGTGTCACTAAAATTATCAGATTCAATCTGGACAGCCTGAGTTGCAGCTTTGAGAACTGCTTTACTTATAATTTTGCCTGTCTTAAGGCCATTCTCAACTATTTCCCCAATTTTGATTGCTTTCGAGAAGGATTTGCCCACTGTGGACATCATGTTTTGAAAATAATCTGGCTCTTGAGCCTGAAGGAAGACAGTGATTAGCTCGTGGTCATCCATGGTTGGCTTAACTCTAGCCGCTTGCTCTCTCCATTTAATGGCATATTCCCTGAAACTTTCAGTTGGTTTCTTCTTCAGGTCTGAAAGGGAATTGCGGTTTGGGGCGATATTGATGTTGTATTGGAACTGTTTGACAAAGGCCTGGGCCATGTCATCCCAGACATGCCAATGAGAGGTTTCTTGATCCATAAACCATGCAGAGGCAACCCCTATCAGGCTTTCCCCGAAATAAGCCATTACTAGTTCTTCTTTTCCCTCCACACCTCTTAGCTGATTGCAATACCTTTTCAGGTGGGCTATGGGGTATCCGTGTCCATCATACTTTTCAAATTTGGGTGTTTTAAAACCAAGTGGCAAACGAACACCGGGGAACATACATAGATCCTTGAAGGCAATACTCTTCTGACCTGCCGACCCTTGCATGTTTTTCAACTTTTGTTCTAAGCTTTTCACTCTTTGGGTTATTTCTTCTTGTGCCATCTTTCCGGTAGGCTTCTCAATCTTTGAAGGAAGATCAAATAGGTACGAGTGGTACTCAGGAGAATGGTATTGTTCTTGCTGGGTAGCAAATTGTGACTCATGACTTTTCTTTTGTACCACTGTTGGCTGTGGGATAGTGAAAACGGGCATAACAGCAGTGATTGTCTGATTGGTTGTCAATGGCACACTTTGGGAGCGCACAACAAAAGTGCCAGTTGTAGTTGTACAGTTAGGATAAAGACTGAACCCAAATGGATAGGATCGATCAGACAATGAGACAAGAGTGGTAATAGTCGAGATGGGTGTGAATTTTGGGAAAACATGAGAAAGGGGTGGTCCTTGACCATTGGCCGATGCTTGACACATTTCAGTCATTTGCTGTTTCGGTATTCTATTTTCCTTAACGACAGTAGACTCTTGTTGAACCCTCTGACCCCGAGTCTCTTGACCACTCGTAACGGCTTCAATGTCAGTTGTCAATGACATTTTTCCTTTGGATTTTGTGTTGCAACTTGCCACAAACCGACCACCTCAAACTTTCTTCTATGATTCAAAATAAGAGACACATTAGAATGGACTCAATCGGTCCTTATTATCATCATTATTTTTTTTATATTTGTTTTTTATTTTTTTTGGTCGATCGAACCTGATGTGGGTTGCCTACGTATCATATGGGAACATAGATCAGATCGTGCGTAGTTCGGGAAGATCAAAAATAAAGGAAAAAAACTAAGTCTTTTTTTTTTCTAATGTCCGAAAGAAAGACTTATAAAGAAAAAGAAAATATTTTTGGATTTAGATTTTTTTTTTTTTGAATTTTTTAAAATAAAGACTTCTAAGGAAGAAAGAAAATATTTTTTTTTGAATTTTGACTTTTCTTTTTCCGGAATTTCGAAAGAAAAACTTCTAAACAAGAAAGGAAATATTTTTAGATTTTTAGAATTTTATTTTGAATTTATGAAAGAAATACTTCTAAAGAAAAAAAAAGAAAATATTTTTGAATCTTGTATTTTTTTTAAAAATTGGGGTCTAAAAGAAAGACTTTCTAAAGAAGGAAGTAAAGGAAAATATTTTTGGATTTTTTGAAAATTGTGAGCCGGAACTGATGAGGTTTGCCTACGTATGAGAATCAGACCCGCATAGTTCATCAATTTTGACGGAACAGGGGAAATATTAATTTAGTAAACATTGGCTTATTTCCTCTCTTTCTTTTTTTCAAAATTTCGACAGAGTTTCGAAATGTTTCAAATACCTACCTCACTCTTATTGTTTTTTTCTTCTTGATTTTCTTTCCCTATTCTAGAAGTCGGTCAACATACAACCCGAAGCAAATGAATACACAAGTAGCACGTAATGCATCAGGATGGTCTTTTAATTTGGGTACACCTACCTTGACGGACCCAACCCATGTGTTGAGTCCCAAAGTCAAATGCACGTGATGCAAACAAACGTTCCTACTAGGGATCCGGCATGAGGCTATGTTATTCTAAGTTTAAATCCTGGGTGTATTGTTCTAGACCTGGCTTACCCAAGCGGAAAACTCGAGCCGGAAAGGGCAGCGCACCAGGAATACAGAAGCTTCACCGGCTTTACAACTTGTCCGAACCTCGTTTTAAAATTAGGATATGAATCTAACAGAAAAGAAGCCACGCGAAGCACACGCTTTCCAGAAGATTTAGAAGACTCAAACAGAAGAAGGGTTTCGTAGTAGTTTATATACAATTCACACAATATCAAAGCGGTAAAAAAAATGGCATTTAGCACATTACGCTCAAATACGTAAAAATCAAACAATCATGAAAGCCAATCATAACAGCTATTCTAAGCTCGAATTCTGAACCCTGAACCAGAGATTCTGGGTTCGATCCCCAGCAGAGTCGCCAGAGCTGTCATACCTCCTCTTTCCCGGGGGATAGGGGATAAGGGAGTTTTTTCCAATTTAAGTGACATTAATCGAAATGAGATTATTTATTCATTCAAAGTCGCCACTTGGAAAAATTTATGGTGTCTCAAGTCATCGGTTTATTTTAAAATCCCAAATCGAGGAAGTTTGACTCTTTTTTACGGTCCGCGAACACAGAAGACCGGGTAAGGAATTCTGTTAACCCGGAAGAAGGTGTGAGGCACTCCCGAGTTCCGTGGTTTTAGCACGGTCGCTTAATGATTAATACTTGGCCTAATTATCTGATTCAATACATGTTTAAAACCTATTGTGCATTTTTAAACTTTTTAACCGCTTTTAATATTTATGAAATTTGTTTGAACAAGTCGCGATGTCGCGCACTCGCTTGTTTTTATACACATTGCGGATCGCGTCATGTGAAACGTACCCGCAATTTACAAGATATTAATTTTTATAATTATTCGAAGTTATGATCGGGTCACATGAAATGCACACCCGAATTTGGATTATGTATCATGGCTATGCCACGGGAACTGTACCCATAGTCACAATATTTATTATTAAAGCAAGCTACAAATATTCATAATTATTTTCCTAAAGCTAATTTGAGATTATTGTAAAGGTCCATGAGTTGTGAAATTTATTTGAACAAGTCACGATGTCGCGCACTCGTTATTTTTGTACATATTACAAATCGCGTCACGTGAAACGCACCCGCGACTTACAACATGCTTATCGTTAACTCAGGAACCACAACAAAAGATCGATAATGGAAACTAAGTAATGGACTAATCTGAATCTTGGCACAACAATGAAATTTTATACTTAAATTATATAAATCTAAATCACACCGTTCAATATTAAGGTAAAAAATATATCTAGATCTATTTGTCTTTATGGTAAGTCTTAAACATATCCATACAGAACATAGAAAGCTGCAATTTTACACATATCGATCTCATAAGGCAACAGAGAACAACAATTAATCTGAAGCAAGGAAGTGATAGAAAACATGCTTTTAAATTAGAGTTAAGCACACGAGGAACTAGGTTCAGAAAATCAAAGTAAACACAAACAAAATTAACATAATAACATCTCACATTAACATAATTAAACGGGTAAATCCATGAAGCACCGCTAAAGCTAGCCAAAGTACAAAATTTATGTAAAAGTAGAAGAGAATTGACCTTTATATTGATAAATAAAGCTGAAAATTTACAAATCAATCGGAATAACAAAGCAACAATCATTGAACGGAAACGCCGAAATTGCGAACCGGAACCTTGAATCGACATCGGAAAACTCAAAACCCAAGCGCGGCCTCAATCAAACTCCATGAGCCGAGAACAAAAGTTTTTCGCTACTATTCACTCGATTCCCCACTTTTGTTTTTTCTTTTCCTTAGGAATCAGCAACAGAAGCCGTTTCCTTCCTATATGTGACTATCTTTTTTTTTTCAAGTTCCAAAAAGGAACGAATAGGAGATGAGCTTTACAAATAGTTTCTTTCCTAGGAGTTTTGAGTGGCAGAGGCGAGAGGATCTTCTTTTTGTGGGGGGTGTGGCTGATTATTTCTATGTAGGGAGGTGGTGGTGGCTGCCATTCTTAGGGGTGTTTTTAGTGTGGAAACGGCTGATTTTCTTGTGAAAGGGTGGAGTCTTTCTTTGTGTGTCTGTTGGGTGGTATTGAAGTGTAGAGGAATTAGGTTTAATTTAGGGATTATAAAAGGGTTGTGAGTTGGGGAATGGGTAAATGGGCTGAGGGGAGGAGTGGGCTCAGGTCCGAAAATGGGCTTACCAATAAATTATTTTGGCTCAAATTCAATTCTTTCTCATTGAACAAAAATAAAAATACTACTAAAATAAATAAATTAATTTTAGTTAATAAGAATAAACTATTTTTGTGTTTTTAAACTTATGCTTTAAAATAAAAATTAAAAGTTGATGGAAATCCTATAAAAATGAAAATAAGTAAATATTTTTGAAATACTATTTTTAAAAGTTGTGCGGGTCAAAAATTACGTGCTTGCAAAAGCACTGAATTACTTTTATTAATTATTAGTCCAACTATTCTTTTTAGAAAAAACTTTGTTCCGACTTAATTTAAAATATTAGTAATAGTTAATTTTTTTGTATATATAATAAGAAAAGAGTAATCTAATTAAGAAATAATACGGATTCAAATTAGAACTCGCGATATTACTGTTCAAACTATAATAATTTTACCATCTTCTTGATTATTTTGAATGTAAGTAAACATTTGAATTGCAATTGCTCAAACAATTGTCTTTAATTCAAGCACTTAATGAGAAAAGTCTATATAAAGAAAGAGCAGAACTGGTACTCCTTTAAAAATATTTATTTTTATATTTTGAGGTCCACTCCTAATGTAACACATGGTATTCCTTATGCTAAAAGAAGACATCTCATCTTATCTAAAATTGTTAGCAAATGAATTATCAACGAAAAAAGTACAATCTCTTTAGTTATTCACAAGTTGAGGAGTTTTAAGTAAATTAGGGTCTTTTTTTCTTCTTCTTAAATTTAACTCACTAAAAATTTATCAGCATGTGTTGCCAATGAAGTTTTATGCTATCAACAAGCCTACTTATTATTTTGCTAAAAATTTTTATTGTAAATTATAAATTTTAAATTAGAATATGAGGGAAAAACAAGACACAAACACACACACACAAAAAAAAAAGCAAGATGATAAAATATTAGAAACCTTTTTATAACTTATTCGTTGATGTTTAATTTCAACAAAATAAGTTTAAAATGAGATGGTTAGCTCGGAAATACAATATTTTTATTGAATAAAGATGCATATAAAATTTTCATCTTCAAATATATTATTTAAATTAACATTAAAGATCTTTACAAAATACCTAGAGTAATACAATTAAGGAAATTACTTTTGTAATTAAGTGTTGGGCCCATGCTCATCCATCCTCTAGTTCTCTCTATTAATAATAAGGGAGAATAAGCACACACCAGGTCAACATGCTTGCCTGACCTTATTGAGGGTATAACTGTCATTATACCTAGCCTTATCGGAGGTATAATTGTCTTTGAGGAAAATATTAAACATCAAAGGATTCCCTACGTCTGCAGGGTAAGATGCTTGAGAGACGACCACATGCTGCTTTCGATTTTGGGTAAACGGTGGACAGTCAAAAGTTTTAGAATTTTTCTACTGAAAGCTTGATTCAACTCACACTCTCTTTTATCTCTCTTTATTTTCGCGATGGTTCTTCGGCTTTCTCGTTGTTGCTGATTTGCGTTTTATCTCTTGGTGAGTTCAGTTCACGCTGTATTATTTCGATTTTCCTTCTGATTTTGTCATAGTTGTTGATAGAGGTGACAATTATGGCTGCCCATGGGATGATTCGCCATGAATGGTGGTTTTGATAACTTGAAAGTTATTTTGGGGAATAAAATTATTTCTTTGATTTACCAAAAAGCTAGAACAAACCCAGTTAGTCAGCTTCCATGTTTTTTCATTTGCCTCGAAAATCGGCGACTTTGTTAATGGGTCATTTGGGGTGTTTCTCGCTCTTGGGTTTACTGTTAATTTATGGCATGCAATTGGTTCATAATATCTGCGGTAACCCTGAAGTTAGGTTCCCTTCTAAGGCTTCTACCCTCTTTTCAATCTTTAGATATCTTCGTTTGTTCCTTCTCTAATTTTGTGGTATATATGGTTATCCCATGTCAGTTGGATACATGTAATTTTCTTGAAAAACTAAATAAAGAGTATGATTGATTAATTTTCATTTTAGATCCGCTGTTTGTAATAAATTGGGCCCTCCTGGATGGGACATGAATATAGAAAATTCATATTATCCGATATCAAAATAGCTTATAATTTCGGCTTAGTTGAGTGGTCAATTTGGGGATTCAGGATTTGATTTAATGTGTTTAAGATTTATTATTTGTATTTATTTAGTGGCCTTTTAAACAAATACTAACATAGTATTCGAGCCAAAGTTGTTGGGTTTAAATTAACCCATAAGTGATACATTAGATCCGCGCCCGATAAGTTTCTTAGACAATTTTTAACTATACAATAAATAGGAAAAGTCTCTAGAATGTAACTGATAGGACTTATAGAGCATCAATAACGTCATCTAAGCAATCAAAAGCACCCAAATTTAAGTTGTATTGTACTACATTGCATCTTTCTGTCCGTGACAGAGTCTGAAATACTATGAAGGAGATTATAAAAAGTATGAATGTCACTCTCGAGATTACAACGTGCAGCCTAAATTAATTTTTGTCATAGTTGTTGATGGAGGTTAGAGTTATGGATGGCCACAGGTCGATTCGTCATGGATGGTGGTTTTGATAAATTAAAAGTTGTTTTGTAGTATAACATTATTTCTTTGATTTACTAAAAAGCTAGAACAAGTGCAGTTAATATAGAGCCTTAACTGCATAAAGTCAGCTCTGCGATCATCTGAGTTTCGACAAAAGATAACATCTTCCATTCTGTTGGACAATGCAAAAAATTATTGAAGAGATGTTCATCTTCGTGACTAATCATCTACCTTTTCTTGGCAGAGTTCTTTCAATATTGTGACTCTTAAAGACTTGATCATTCAAAGAAGGAGAATTGGATCTTTGAATGGACAACCGGTAATTTATAAATGATATTACTTTATACCTATTTTACTAAAATAAGTTTACCTAATTATCATATTTTCCTACATGCAATCTTTTATTCATACATTATTGCTACTTAAAAATACTCCCGTTAAATTGCACTTATGATGTCATTTCAAAATGGATCTATAAATATTAATATATAGACGCACACTCACAATCACATAGAACACGTACTCATGGAGTACGAATCAAGATCTTAAAGATCCTTAGGCCTTGGCTGATGATTTGTCTAGGAACATTCATGTCATTGGTGTATTCTTCCTACTCGATTGATGTTAGGAGTTTCATTCCATCCTGTTTTGGCACACCGTTGATGATTGGGAGCTTCTTCCCTTACTCATTTGGAGTTTACATTCCAGTGGCACTTTAAAACATTCCTGCATATTCAAATTTTATACTTGTTACATGTGCTTGTTTAAGTGTATAAATGGAATGTTCAGTGTGCTTTCATTACTTTGTTCACTTTTTTTTGTGATTTAGTTTGCAGTCATTGAGTTTAATCTTCCCCTTTATATCTAATTTGTTTTCTCTTTTTTGGTTGTTTCATAACTCTTTCATTATCATTGATCATTTGTGCATACCTGATTTTGCAGCTTCCTGATGGATTTTCAAACGGATATGACTAATCTGTCACGAATAAGGAATTGCTGAAGCACCACATAACATTTGATTTGCCAAATGAAGACATCTCGCAGGACAACAATTTCAGTGTAATTCGAAATGCTCTTTACATTCGAGTGAAAATGAAGGGGGTAAAGTCCGGCCAGAAAGTCCTGAGGAGTTCAACATGTGGAAAGAAGAGAACATATCCTGAATTCCTTCAAATGCTTATGTGAGGCAAGAGTTGATTCTTGTGATACTCTTTCGGACAAGTTGAAAGATAGTACTATATACTTTGATAGTAATTCTAATTTCTACATATTTGTATCAGCAGATGTTACTGCAAACCCATACGTTTTTTAGGTAACATATTTATGATCTTTTATTTCTCTTTTGAGTACAACTCAGCAATAACTCTGCAGTCTGCCATTTCTCTACACAAGCTCATCCGTTATTGTCACTGTACTTTTTACTTACAACAGTATAGTTCTCTTCATGTTGTGCCCGGGCTATCCCCACTAGTATTATTAATAAGCGACAATGTTGAGTAGCTTCCGAATCCAAACATACCAATTTATTCCATATTTATCCAGGGTACTCTGTCGGTTCAGGAACACGTGCAGTCGCATAAGTAACACATCTCCAAACATCTGACGTCTCCTCTCTCTATCTCTCTCCTCTTTGCGATAGATTTTACAGCTTCTTCCTGTGAGTGTTCTGTTAGCTGTTTTCTGTTGATTTATTTCGCTATTATTTGGGCCCCATAGATTCTGATTCCCAGACTGTGATTTCTACTACGGAGTATTATCTTTTTGCAATTTTGTGTAATTCGTTTGAATTGTGTGTTCCCATCGATGTTTTCTGCTGCTCTGTTAGTGTTTGAGAAAATTCTTCAATGAATCTGGCTTCCATTAGATTTCCTTATTGCTTTTGGGTTTAATTTGTTGCTTCGCTTGGGAAGACAAGGGGCTGGTAATTTGAGTTTGGCTAAATCGTGGGCGGTGACAGAGTTTAAGATTTTCCGGAGTGGTATTCAATTCTACTCGCACTCGCTTTCATATCTCTGTTTAATTTTGCTTTGCTTCTCTGAATTTTTTTCTACTGCTGATTTACCTTTAATAAGTTCCAGGTGACTTCAGTTCGTACTATGACGATTCCATATTCTGCTTTTTAATTTTCGGATGTGTTTGATTTTTGCTATTAAGATTTTATTTTCAGGTTTTGGCGGTAAACTCTTTTGCCCTGGAAGAAACTAGAGTCGTTAAGTTTTTCCGCCTTTAACACTTGGATTAAGGAAGTTAAACTGTGGACTGAAAGAGATTTTGGCAGTAGCTGTGTGATTTTTTTTTACAAAATGAACATGTGTGAACAATTCAAAATAGAAAGGTGCTTCACCTTATTTTGCAATAGTATTTTTATGACGCCTTTCAAAATATAGATGTACCAAAATTAATAGATAAATTACTTTAGGCAGATTTCTTTATTGGATAACACCTTTGAGCTGCATGTTACATTCTTAGTCGATTGGCATGATGAAAATACCTAACCCTTAGAATCATCTTACCAATAAATTTTAATTTGTGACAACAAGATAAATTTGGCACCATATGAATATGAATTAATGCATAGGTTCTTAAGACCGACCTTTAAGCTAAAATTAGCAGCAGTTAGCCCAAGAGATAGATTGCATAACAAGAAGACTTACTAATGTTAGGTGGAGCTTATTAGATTTTATCTATGTTTTACTCAAAGCTATTACTACAAAGAATATGATGCAATTATTGTTTCTTGCTTTTTGCGGTCAGAGAAATACTTCGTAAGAGAATCTTCACTTTTCTGTCATTGATAAATATTGTATACAAAATAATATATTGTAGGGAAAAGGGCCAAATATACCCCTCTACTTTAGTATATTGTTCATATTTATCCGCCGTTATACTATCGCGTCACACCTACCCTTACCGTTAGCCAAATTTTTTAAAAATACCCTCCATCTAATGAAAAACCACCAAATTTAATAAAAATACCTATTTTTGAAAAATCCATTAATAACCCGTTAAATCTTTTTTATTTACTGCACTTCTTTCTTACGGATTAGTCATCTCCTTCGTAGTCATTTGTTGAACTTAAGACGTGAAAGACATAAAAAAATTGATAATCAAATATTCATTTATATATTGAGTCACGATTCTTTTAATATCTTTATTGTATGTTTATTATATTCTACCTTTTCAATTTTGTTTTCTTCTAGCTTTTTTCTTTGTTATTTTCCACCATGCAGAATTGTGTAAAGTATTCACCATGATTTTTTTCCACCATAACGTGAATGTTTATAACATCTTATTAGGTTGACAATTATGAAGTCGTAAGGCAGCTACCGGGGTATTTCTTCCTCCAACAATGAGCCTTTGTTGATGAGTATTCACGCACCATATTATCTTATTCTGCTTTAAGCATTTGAGCAACGAGTAATTATTGCCAAATCACGCCTTAAGAATCAAAGTTAGATTTGAAGCAATGGGATGGAATACTCATAATTCTTAGTAACAACTGAACTTATAAGGAACAAAAATTAGAAAATAATTAGAGGAGATTCAATTTAATATCAAGCTAGAGTCTACGAAAATCATCAAGAATGAAAGAAAGTACACCAACAAGTTGGAAAGTAACTTAACAACTTAAGTACACTAACTTCATGCATTAACCAAACACAAATATTGATAAAGTATATATCAGTTGTTACTGACATACAAACTAACTATCAAGTGTGCATTGCATTTGACAAAGGGATGTCATATTATAACCACAAAAAATACAACCAAAAGTGATAACATGACATCCTAACGCCACCGTGAACAACTAAGAACCAAAAATACAAATTTTTACTAATCCTACTTCTACCATTATTCTCGATCTCTCTCTAAATGAATAAAATATGTTAAGACGTCTCAGAAATTTAGGTTCCGTATTTTTATATGATGGGTTTAACGGGTTATGGGTTAATGAATTTTTTTAAAAATGATTATTTTATTAATCTGGTGGATTCCGTTAGATGGGGTTATTTTTAAAAAGTTTTGTTAACAGTAAGGGTAGATATGTCCTGATAGTATAACAGAAGGTAGATATGAATAATATACCAAAGTAAAGGGATATATATTTGGCCCTTTACCCTATATTCTATGGCAAAGTTATTATTTTGCATAAAAAGCTGTTCTTTCTTATAAGATGTAATAGCTTAGTAGAGTTCCATTTCTCTACACATGCTTGTTCCTTAGATATTGTCACTATATCTTTTGTTACAATAGTATAACTTTGTTCACGTTGGGCTCGGACAAAGCCCGGTCTACCCTCACTAGTACTATTAATAATCCACAACGGGAGGAGCTTCCGGATCATGTGAATATACAAAACAACCATGGAGATTTAGCTTTATTCCAAGACTTGACAAAATAACCAAGTCAATAGTAATCAGTCGTGGACAACTTTGCAAGAAAACTGGGGCCCCTTTGAATTTTTCTTCCACGCGCTCAATTTGTAGGCTCTTAAACTGCCAGGGCCAAATATACCCCTTTGCTTTCGAAAATGGTCTAAGAATATCCCTCGTTATATTATTGGGCTATATATATATCCTTCCCGTCATACTTTGGAACAAATATACCCTTATTTTGGATGGAGTGCCACGTGTCAGCACCTGATGAAAACAACCCATTTTTTTACCCGATCCGTTTTAAAAAATCCATCACCCCACCCGTTTTAAAATTTAGTTTTTTTAAAGCATATATTTTGTAAAAAATAAAATTTATTTTTGTAATAACTGAAAAAAAAAAAGAGAAGGAATTTGCAAAATATATATTTTTAAGTCTTTTCAGTTTTTTTAAAGTATTTTTTTTTTTGTAAAAACTGATTTTTTTTAAAAAAATGCTTTAAAAAGTGAAAAATATATATTCTGTAAAAACTGAAAAAAAAGAAATTTGTAAAATATATATTTTTCAGTTTTTTCAGTTTTTTAAAGTATTGTTTTTGTAAAAACTGAAAAAAAAGAAATTTGTAAAATATATATTTTTCAGTTTTTTCAGTTTTTTAAAGTATTGTTTTTGTAAAAACTGAAAAAAAAGAAATTTGTAAAATATATATTTTTCAGTTTTTTCAGTTTTTTAAAGTATTGTTTTTGTAAAAACTGAAAAAAAAGAAATTTGTAAAATATATATTTTTCAGTTTTTTCAGTTTTTTAAAGTATTGTTTTTGTAAAAACTGGAAAAAAAAAAGATTTTGCAAAATATTTTTATTTTTTAAAACTAATGCATATGTAGTCCACTGCTTTAGGAGAGTTTTTTTTTTTCAATTTTTTTTAAATTTTTTTTTTCAGTTTTTACAAAAACAATACTTAAAAAAAACTGAAAAGACTTAAAAATATATATTTTGCAAATTTTGTTTTCCCCCAGTTTTTACAGAATATATATTTTTCAGTTTTTAAAGCATTTTTCATTTTTTTCTTCTTCAGTTTTTACAAAAATAAATACTTAAAAAAACAGAAAAGACTTAAAAATATATATTTTGTAAATTCTTTTTTTTTTTCAATTTTTACAAAAAAGAATTCCAGTTTTTACAAAATATATGCTTTAAAAAAACTGAATTTTAAAACGGGTCGGGTCGTGGGATTTTTAAAACGGATCGGGTAAAAAAAAAAAAGAAATGGGTCGTTTTCATCTGGTGCTGACACGTGACACTCCATCCAAAATAAGGGTATATTTGTTCTAAAGTATGACGAGATGGGTATATATAGCCCAATAATATAACGAAGGGTATTATTAGACCATTTTCGAAAATACATGGGTATATTTGGCCCTTTGCTGGCTCTTAAAACACTATCATTTCTTTTAACATAGAAAAAGAAAATCTGGGCCCCACTTGAATATGTGGATCTCTTTGCTTAGATAAATATGACAGCTTTTCAAATGCTAACTCTTGGAGTATAATTTTATCTCTTATTTAGCTCTTTACTAACTCTAATTATCTTTATAAAATTTTAGTAAATTTAGCAAACCTGTGACAAATTTTAAATGCCAGCAAAAACCATTTTACATGATAATGTTAGGAGATAGAATAGAGATTAGAGAGAGGTAGGCTACATATTCATTTTGGAATCTTGTCATATACCATACAAATTTACCTATTGTACTTTTTGATTCCGATTTATTTAAATAAACTATCGACAAAATAAACTTCTATTTGATACTTATTATTTTTTATACATTCATTGTCATTTTGGACTTTAATCTAACAGGCAAAATTGTGTTGGTTTGCAATTTAAAAAATTTGCATAGTTCCAAAGGTTAAGAAAGTTCACTTTTCAAATTTAAATTGTGGTATTGCAGTTTGGACTTTTTTTTAAATTCATGACTACATCTAAGATAGCTAATATTAAACTGGATAGAATCACAAACATTACAGCTTATAATATTTTTATTTAGCTTGAATGCCACAATAATTTAAGTGGGTCAATTAAAGTTTAATTTGGGAAACACTTCAATGTTAAATTTAGTTTTGAAAAAATAATTGTAGATGTGTTTAAGTTGTTGAATTATCAAACTATAAACAATATTGTAGAGAATCTTCGAGAAAAAGGAAAGGGAATGTCATCATTCCGTTAAACAGGGAAAATTAACAATATCATCAGAAAAATTAAAGGAAAAGGAATGTCATTTTGTAAACAAGAAGAAACATTTTAAGAAAATCTTCAAAAACAATTAAGAGGGAAAGGAATTGTTATTTTGTACTATGCAAATATTTGTTAATAAAATGAGATTTTAAAGTAGGAAAACGTATTTTTCAACTTTTCAATATTTTTATGTGGTTTAGATTGAAAGAAAGTTACCACACCTTATTTGAATTCACATTTAAGTTTATCTAATATTATGATTATATTATAACTAAACTTAGTCTATCATTATATAATATACTTGATATATGAGCCAATTAATATCCGATTAATTAAAAATAAATTAGTCAAGTTAATCATTAACGTTATAACGCTATATAGCTTCAACAATTTTGCCAGAAACTATATTTTATAAATGAGCAAAATAGAAAAATAGTTACCTTTCCGTTTCATTCAGTTGTTTGAAAAGAAAAACAAACTTCTTAAAATGAGAAAATCTATTATTAAAATAATATTATGAGCATTAATATTTAATTCGTTCATCCTCCTTTTTTTATAGATACATTTTTAACTTCTATTGTCATTGATAAATGTGTATGTGCTAAAGTACTACGTATTTGATACCTTTCATATTTCTACCGGAGAGTGGTGAAGATCTCATTTCATTTTATATTGAAGTTTGAAGATAATGCAGCGAGAAGTATTTTTCTTTTTCAAAGTTTATGGTCTAAAGAATTACGAAAAATTAGAAAATCTGGTTAAAAATAAAAAAAGAATACGAAGAATAGAGTAAATACCGTAAATTACAAAGATCTTCGCTTGGGTTAGTGCTAGCATAAGAAGGGAAAATAAATTTCATTTTGTAAGCCAATCATCTCTTTCTAAGATATTAAAAAATTTCATGAAAAAAGCACTAGAAAATTAGGATCAAATGGTTTTATGAGTCTTTTACGACTTGCGTAATTGGCATTACATAAATCGATCGAATTTAAATGACTCGTTATTTGAAAAGAAAGAGCATGAAGTATCCTTTAATAATCATTATTTTTAATTAATATTTAATAATTATTATTTTTGGTAATAAAACACTCGAGTATACACATAATCGACACCAACAATGGAGAAATGACAGAGTTAAGTTATTTTATTACTTTTAATTATTTAAAGTTTGTTTAGAACCCGGACCCAAAAAGTTATTGGTCATAATACGCTATATAATTTTTTTGAACTTTTTTTAACATCTTCACTTTTTCTTCTGAATTTTCTTAAATTAAATTGATAATAAAAATTTACAATCACTCAAATAATCTCTAATTTAAAATTACAAATTCAAATATAGTTTAATTAAATATTTAAATTGTATCATTAAGGAACTAATAAATGATTAAATAACTATGATAAATAATGTATGTCAAATAAAGTATACTTAAAAAGCTTCTGAATGGTACAAGGATAATATTACCACTAAAAATTAGCCGAGAAACATTAAATAGCTGTATATTTAAATATATAGTCGTTGGGCGCGGGCTTTGCCCGGGCATAACCGCATTAGTAGTAGATAGAATTATTTATGCATTTCAATTGCTCCATTTTCGTGTTTCTATTCATTTTTATCTTTTCTGGAGAAGTTCATGAATACCTTCTAATAATTTTTAAATTATTTTTTTCCCCATCAAAACGAGTAGTCTCTTATTCATGCATTAACAAAGCAAAAGAGTCACACGTGCAAGCCATACGGGAAACTGCTCATCTCAAGATAATTCATGTACTAAAGTTTTTGAAAAACTAACTAGAAGGTGACTACACCTATTTTTAGTCCTAATAAATTAAAGGAAAAACGAACTATATCTAAGTTGTCCCTAAGGTGACCAATATCTTCATATACGTTCAATAATTTTTAATTCTCGTGTAGAAAGGATCGAGTATTTTGATGATGCTACGTAGTACTTCAATTTTGATTTAGCTCTCCATTATAGACGGTACCCTCACAAAAAATAAAAGCAAATTAAAAAGCAATTATTGTGCCGAGTTTAATAAGTTGTATACAAAAGTGCAAATGTTGTAAGATATTACAAAATCAAATTGGTTAAAAAGTAATTATAACCTCGTAGTTAACTCCATTTAATAATAATAATTGAATTCATGTCCTAGAATAAATAGTAACCTCTTATATATACAAAAAATTAAATTACGTGTAATTATTATTTTTACATTATTGAGTGTTATACACCTCAAATAGGTTCATCTTACACAACGTAAATTTAGAAGTTTTACTAATTGACTCCGTATTGGGAACCATACATTCCAAAAGAATATTTTGTGGTCCGGGCAGTGTACTCTTTCAAATCAAAGAATCTGTTCACACATGAGATTAAGGTGTTCCATTGTCGTGGTCATGTTCTATACTTTTTTGTGTGCATAGTTGTTATACTAATTTTTCTTGTATCCTTCCACTTTTATCTAATGTTCCCGAAGGGGCGTCATGTTCTAATACTTATATCGCAGAACTTACAGGCCGGGCGGAAGAAGAGTAGGAGCTAAGGATTCGACTTGGTCGAACTAATATATTTGTAAAAAACATTTATTGAATATGTATAAATTATTAATTTAGAAGATATTGACTTAAAAATTTTAAAATCCTCATGCATGTTCTTACCTCATGCATGTTCATATTTTTAAATCTTGGCTCCAGTACCTCTGATTGCAGGACGAGTTAAGTGGGTTCTTACCTCATGCATGTTCATATTTTCAAATCAGCAAATACTATATATAAAGCACCTTAAAAAGTATTTCCCTATCAAAACAATGAAAATACAACATTCCGTACATTAATGAAAGGTAAATAACACGTCAAAAGCTTATCTCCATTGGAGGAGTTCATTTGTCACTCTTTTTCCTTCAATTTATTCGCCATGATAAAATGGAAATTGCAATCTCACGCCCCTTGCATTCGCAGAGTGCGCCTTCAACTATGAAAATGCAGCAGAATTAATCAAATGTCCCGTTCAAGCTAATGAGCCTTTCCTATTAATTTTAGCAACATATCCTGCATCATATTGCATAATGTTATGATCTAACTTTAATGTTGAAGTAACAAAATTGAAGGGGAAAACAAAAAGATAACAACCTTGACTTAGGATGAAGGACACTGGAAATCTTTGGGTGGATACTTGCCACAATCATCAACAAGAACTTGAAGAGCAATAGGAAGGATGATGTTTATATTTAAGAGCTTGAGCCTAATAGTGGTGCAAAGACAAATGGCTGCATCCAAATCCACAAGTCCCATAAGAAGTGGACAACATGTCTGTTTAGCACTGCCACCAATTCCAATGTGGATCAATCCCCCCAACACGTCCACACAAGCACCTAACTTGAGTGCATCAATGGGGCAAGTTTGCTGTGCAGGTGGTGATGGTACTATTGCCGGCGGTGGTGGCGGAGGGCATGGTGAAGGTGGTGGAGATGGCTTCACAACTGGTGGTGTAACAACCGGGGGATTTGGCACGTAAGGTGGTGGTGTTACCACTGGAGGGTTGGGTACAAAAGGTGGTGAAACGACTGGTGGTGTTGGTGCTGGTGGTTTTGGAGTGACAGGTGGTGAAACAACAGGCGGTTTTGGAATGACTGGTGGTGAAACAACAGGTGGTGTTGGTGCTGGTGGTTTTGGAGTGACAGGTGGTGAAACAACAGGTGGTGTTGGTGCTGGTGGTTTTGGAGTGACAGGTGGTGAAACAACAGGTGGTTTTGGAATGACTGGTGGTGAAACGACAGGTGGTGTTGGCGCTGGTGGTTTTGGAGTGACTGGTGGTGAAACAACAGGTGGTGTTGGTGATGGTGGTTTAGGCACATAAGGTGGACTGACGGGAGGTGGATGTACTACTGGTGGTTTTGGGACATATGGAGGTTTTACATGAGGTGGCTTGACACGGGGAGGTAGGGGTGGAGGGCATGGTTTTGGTGTAGGGTGTTTAGGGGTTTTAGGGGTGGAAGGTGGTTTTACATGTGGGGGGTGTTTAGGGTAGGTAGGGGTGGAAGGTGGTTTTACATGTGGGGGGTGTTTAGGG
>AWOL01S0011171.1:248553-260662 GCA_000715115.1 Nicotiana otophora | reverse complement strand
AAATTTAAGATATATTTTTATGTATATTTCACATGTCTAAGTGTCATCTTAATTGAAGATGTACTTTTTATATATATATTTTTATATATTTTATATGTATTAATTCAATGCATATTTTTTATATATACGTTTTGTATATATTAACGTATATTATTATCGAAATAAGATCTTTATGTTAAAAAGGAAGAAATAAGGAAGAGAAAAACTTAAGAAAGATAATTAAAAAGAAAATGAATGAAACAAATTTAGAAAATATATTGGCTACTGCAGAAGACAAAATTAAGAAGATCAAGAAAAAGAAGGAAAGCTAATAGATAAAGAGAAAAAAATGCATAATTTTTGCACAAAGAATTATTGACTTTCCATTTAAATTGCTTATGTTTAGGGATTAATAATTAATATTTCTATTTTAATAGAACTGTGTGCTACAAATATAAATATTTTTCTGTCACAATTATAATATTGAATTTTATGATAAGAATTTAATAAGAATTTGTTATATTTTTTTAAAATCGTGACAGTTATGTAAAGTTCCCATCACATATTCAAAATTATTGGGGCCATACTGAATCCATTTAGAGACCCATGCTTTCTTGCTCCGCTTTTTTGACCGTTATACCCCTATTCTTAGGGTTTGGGGTCCGTCTGCTTCCAGTTCCAGAGACTTATATCTTCGTGCTTTAGCTTAACCAAAACCCTAATTCGACATTGAAGCTATGCGCCGCTGATTTGCTACACCCCACTGAATTTCACACTCAAAACTTTTTGACTCTCAAAGCATAATAAAAGAAAATCAGTTTTGCTAATCGAGCTTTCTATCCGTCAATTGTTCTTTATATTGTTTAATCGTTTGGTAGTTTAATTTGTGATTTTTGTCCGTTTGCATTTACATGGCCGGTGATGACAAAATATCTGCACGAGCGGCAGCAACAATTTTAATGCGCACCTATGGTTGTTACCATGGGGTTGTTGTTGCTATGAATAATGTGCCAATATGCTAATCTGAGGCCTGCTTGTTTCAGTATTGGGTGCGTCCAGCCTTTTTTTTTTGCTGGTAGTTGCATTGTGCCACATATTTATGTATGTTATATTAAAATAAAACCAGAAATTTTAGCATCCCAAACAAGACGATAGTTTTTATGTTGTCTTTATGTTGTTTCGGATGCTATAGTTTTTGTTTTTTCAAAGTCTATTTTGTCATAATAATTTTTTTAAACATGTCATTGGGCATTCGATTTTTTAAGTTCTTAGGAACTGTGATGTTTGTTTTAGTAACCAATTTTAGGTACCATGATTCAGAAGAGTAAATCCAGGATATGACTTTTGTTGTTGAAGTTCCAGAGCAAATCTTGGTAATTGGTTCATAGTTAAAATATCCCTAGTTAGATGTCCTAAATCAGGCAGTCAGTTTTGATCCATGACAAAATGAAATGCAAAAAAGAAAAATAGTATAGCCAAAGAAACCCCCTGTCTGGACTTGACTTTTGTGTCGATTCCAATTTCAGGGACCTTAGATTGCTATATCTTATTCATGCTACTTGTAGATCACCTTTTTAGGATGCTTGTTCCTCGGTACAAATTGCTGCATTTCATAGTCTTTAAATTGTTGTCTAAAGTATGCATCTGATCTGGTCTGTTCAAGTAATTTAAATAAAAACTTCTCTTCGCTTGAAATTGTTTGTCCTTTGATGCCTGCTCTCTTATCGAAAGAATAGCTAGAAAGCCCACTTTTATTGTTGATCCAGGCTGTGGAAAATGATGCATATGTTTTGTTAGTGATTAGTGCAGATATGCATTATCACTTTCTGGTTGGTTCAGTACGATCTCAACGTAGTGTCTTCAATAGAATTAGGAATTTAATTGCCTTTTGACTGCATTGGTACTTCAGGTTCTTATTTCATACGGCGCTGAAGGAGATACAGTAAGACGGTTTCCATCTTGTTGGACCTCCTTCGGTGTGGTGACAACAGTAATCCTGAATAAGTTTTTCAAGAAACTTGAAGTTTCTTTTTCAACAAAGAACAGCGTTGTTTGATGTTATGTACTATGTTATCAGCCCATGCACCAGTCTATGGATTCTTGTGAGTTTTCACACATGAAGCACCTGCAACTATGCCTGGCAAATCTGGACATTATTTCTAAACATTTTCGGGATTATCTGTGGGTGATACTACAGGTTGTCAAATCTCTATTATCTGCTTGGCAAGGACAGAATTGATAAGAGGTTGAAACAAGTTTGGAAAACCATTCCCTTAAGCATCATGTGGACCATTTGGTTAGAAATTAGAATCGAATAGAAGATGTTTTGTAGGGGAGAAACAGAACTCTTCTTTGTAAAGTACAAATGTATACAAAACTTGCATTTTTGGTGTAGGAGCAGCTTGATAGAGTGTCCACTCAGCTTTTTGGAATTGTTGGATTCTCCGAATGTTACTAGCAACTAATTTTGTACCCCCGAGAAAAAGTCCCTAGCTAAAATCGCAACAATAAAACCCCTATGTAATTTCCCACGTAAGCAGATCCCTAGATAAATCCCCAAGAAATTAGTCCCCAACTAAATCCGCAGCTAACCTGCTCATCCTTTTGTACTATTGCTGGTACCCTTGGGGTGGTTTGGTATGAAGACAAGTTAGGCCGGGAATAATTATACTGAAATTAGTTATTCTGCTATTACCAAACAGGGAATAAGGCGGTACTATAGTGTTATCCCAGTATTATTTTTGCTTATTTATCATACCAAATGACCCCTTAGTTTTGCTTCATTAATATAACTATCTTATCTTATCAAAGAGATCAGCCGATGCGCCGGTCTAATATGCAGTTGATCCTAACTAGTTTGAAAGTAAAGCGTAATAGCTGTTGCCTTGTTTCAAATGAAAGTTCTGACCATGCAATACTTTTTGTATACTCCTGATTAAGCAGACAACCTTGTTATACTTTCTCATTGTAAAAGCTCCAGTGTATATGGATATTACCGAATTTCCTTCTATAAGCATGTTCAATCAAAGTAATATAGTGCAAAACACATATTGCAGCTAACTTTTTCTTTTGTTAAAAGTCGTTTTCATTTTTTGTAGAAAAGAAGAAATAAATTGTTGTTTTGTCTTTCCATTTGTGAGAGAAGCCGACTTAAGTACCAATATTTAGGGGGAAATTCAAGAATAGTCACAGTTCCAAAAGTAATCGAAATTTAGCCACTTTTCATATAAAGATAAATCTGAACGAAAACACTGTTCGAAATTCGGAAAATATTCCACTATAATATACTGGAGTTCGAATTTTTTACACGTGAATTTCCAACGCAATATACTGGAGTTCCAGCATAATATACTGATCCAGCATAATATGCTAGAAGTTCATACACTCCAGTATATTATGTTGGAACTTTCCGTGTGAGTTTATACACATGCACTAATCTCCAGTATATTATGCTGAAATTTTCGGTGTTGCAGCAAAATTGTGGCTATTTTTCAATTAGCAGTCCGAAAACTGGCTAGCTCGTGCTATTTTCACAATATTTAGAATATAATTAGGAACCTCCTGCCAAATAATAATTGCTAGTATTTGTTGATATTGTTGTAACAAAAAACCGGTATTAAGTCTAGTATTTCATCACTTGCGCACACTTGATTGTTTTCGCAATGTATTTGGCAAAACAGGTTCAAGTGTCACCAGCCTTACATTGGTGTTCTATCTCCACAAATTTCTACTCTTGCATGTTACAATTACATTTAGGCATTATTCCAAGAGAGAAATACTACCGTTGATAAAGACATCAAAATGCTCATACTACAAAAGTTTTGAACTGTAAGGGGAAGAACGAAAAATCAGAAATGAAAGCACTCCTGTCCAGGAGAAAGGGTACAACAAGTACAATCAGGTAGTGAGCTAACAAAAGCAGTAAGTTAGAAGAACCAAACTGGGAAGCATACCTGTCTATTTACAAAAAGCAACAAGAGAAAGGTCCAAGCACAGGAAACCAGGGCGATTAATTCAGCAAAGAACAAACTTGCTGCAATTCAACTGGGCGTTAGTTCAGCGGCCAACAGACACAGGGTTATGCAAACGCCAGCCTGAGCACATCAGATACGTCTTGCAGAACCTGCATGAATCAGTCTATCGATCATTATACCTAAAAGGCAACAAAATGGTTCATCTGCAAACAAAGTAATAATTGGGTTTCCAGAAAAGAGATTGTGTACACATTACATACAATTTATAATCAAAAGCCTTGGACAGTCGTTTTAACAGTATATATATAGTATTGAGAACATTTCTTGTCCCACCAGAAGGTTGTTCATTGGGATCACCAAACACACTTTCTAATAATCAAATCATTACTACTGCTCACTTCAGTACAGTATCAAATACTAAAATGAGCACATGAAAATCAAATGATGACGAGTAAAAGGTTACAGCAAAAAGCACCTGTCTCATTATTCACAGGCAATTTTGGTGTCAAAGCTGCTGAGGCAGATCGCAAATGCCTGAAATGCAGAGATAGGATACTGATAGTCCATGGTAAACACATCTTCTCCCACTTTTCCAAATTGGAGAACAACATTCTCATGTTCCTGTCCAGCTCCATCACCTTGAGAAGCAACTAGCTGAAAGTTTTTTACGGAAGCAACTGTTACCCTGCCATTGAAGTTAAGACACCAGCACTGGAGTTGCTCGTGCCACCTAGGAGCCTTGTTCTTCAAACTTAAAACTTCATCTTTTTGACTGGGTAAAGGCCCGGATGGGAAATTATCCATGCGAGTTGATTTTGATCTAAAAAAGGGAAGGGAGGGGAAGGAATCTATATTCACAGGAACAAATTCTGTCTGCGTAGGGGCTACACCCCCAGGTTCAACAGAAGAAGCAGGAATTGCATCCATGACACACAGCATCCTCCTAGGCCCCCTGACAAAAACAAACAATTTATTTCAATTGGCAAGTGAGAGATATAACCATCCCTTCTCAATCAGTAAAAAGGTAGACATTCTGTTTTCAATCGATAAAAGTGTAACATTCATGACATCAAAAACCAACTAACTTAATCTTGAATTTCCTGTTTTGGCTTGGCACAAAGAAAAACATTCACTTTTTAGTATAAATTGAGTAAAATATCCGCTTATTTTTTGTTTTTTTAGATAGAAGAGCTAGTATTTTGAAGAGTAAATTGGATCTCAAGTAACTTTTTATTTTAAATTAGTCAAACGGCCCTTTCAAAAGACTAAACATCATTTATGGACACTAAAGAAGGAAGGATACCAGCCGGTTAGGCATACAAGGAGTATTTCCTTAATTGGACATCCATGTAGGTGAAATAACATAAAAGGAACTATCTCTTACTTAGACCCTAGAAATGAAGAGTAAATTGGATCTCAAGTAACTTGTTTATTCAAAATTAGTTAAACGATCCCTTTAAAAGACTAAACATCATTTATGGACAACGAAGAAGGTTACCAGCATGTTAGGCATAGAAGGAGTATTTCCCTTATTGGACATCCCTGTAAATAAAAGCAAACAAAAGGAACTATCTCTTACCTAGACCCCAGGACATTCAACTCGTATGAGATGTGAGCGACGGGAAAGTTGCTGGCAGGTATTCTTGGAGAGACTTGTTTCATTCCAACAAACCTAGTAGAGCGGCATTTACTGACTTTAGCTCCTGCATTAGATGGTTGTGCATCATAGATTGTGAACTTGGTTCCCAGGAAGTTGGATCTGTTACAAAGTTCAGCAAGGAGAACATAGTCAGCACGACGACTATAAAGTAGCAAATGACATACTAGTGCGACAAACCTCAGCTTCCCAATGTAGGTGCTGCTACCCTTGGAAACATCATCAGCATTTAAAGAAATGATGTAATCTGTGCATGTTGGCCTTCTACACTTCCGAGCAGCAAGAAGGAACTTACCATCATCGTTAGAAGCTGTATAAAAGGCAAACAGTGAAGGTCAGAGCACTATCATGTAACCTGGATAACGTAAGCAAAGTAATCCTAGATAGATTCAGGTACAAGCAAATGAAGCCTCTGAGGATCTAATTGCACCAAAAGAAACACTGGAAAAGGAAAAGAGGGCAAACAAGTACGAGAGGGTAATTCATATATATATATATAAATATATATATAGAAAGAAAGAACCGAAACTGTCATAATCGATTGTTCACCTTCATTAAAATTAAGATAAAGGTGATACGTCTGAGAGCTCCGGTTCCTTTTGATGAAACATTGAACAAGATTGTCTCTAGGACCAGGCTGCAGGAAGAGGAAAAGGTTATTCACTATGCTTGTAAATTATTAAATGATTCAAACACATAAAGAAAGTTCTAATTTGTATACTTTAACTAGGAAAAAGGAAATAGGAGCACAGGAGAAATGTAAATTTTAGAGAACAATAACATAGATATATAAATCTAATTGTTGTGCTGCAATTGGTTGTGTCCAATCATCTCAAAGTGGTATAAGCAAAATAGAAGTACAGTAACACTCGTGTGATAACAGCTGGAAAAATATAAGGATTCAGCAGTAATTCCAATAGACAAAGTTGTTAGCATTCTTTCATTCCGAAAATCTTATTTTAGTTGACAAAAATTTTCAGTCTTTGCTATATATACTCTTAGCATTTTGTATTCATATGCCATAGTCAACTCTTCTCATGGTCTACAATAATGTTCTGTCCGTCTGTTCAATATCTCCCTCCTCACCCTCACACTCACCCCCACCACCCCCTTTAAGAGCATTGAACTCACAATTGGTCAACTCAAGGGCGTCTTTCCATTGGGCACTTCTGGTCCATAAATCATCACTTCACCTCATGAGCTTAACCCAAAAGGACTTCACAATTGTTGTTATTACACAAAGTTAAATGTTCTTACAACACAGGATGTTTCCAAATGCACTCTAAAGTGCAAGTTCCAATTTTCCTGACCCAAAATAAAGTCAAACAATTCTGCCCTAGAAAGGAAGTTGAAAGTGTCTTCCACACTACTTCAGGAGAATCTTCACTCAAGTACATAAGAGTGCAGGTTGCAGGCTTATAGCTGTTAATGCAGATGGTCATATGACATATGCTGTAGATTACCAAGTTCCATATGAATCTTTCCTCTAGCAACTAAGCAGGTGCTCAGCAGCAATTGTATTGAACATTACCAAGAGTTAAGCACACCGTTAACAGCACATAGTCTTGATTAAGCTCCAGAGTAATCTAAAGGGGAACATGAAACTCCAAGCGGGGAGGTAAGTTAAATTTCTGCTCTCTTGCAGAACATAAAGAACAAAGGTTACATAAATCTACAGATGTACTAAGATTTAAAGGTAAGCTATTTCTTTTCTTTCTTAGTTCTTTCATACTCATATTGATTCAGTGTCCTATATTATTTGCATATTCCAGATCCCCTAGGGGATGATTGAATTGTTCGGACATAAGAGTATCAACTTGAAGACCACAAAAGTTCCTCTTCTAGCTACAACGCTCAGTTTGACTTCATCTGAAGGCTGGAGCAGGATTGTCCGAGACATGTGCTTGTCAGCTACACAGGCTACCATGTGGATTGGTCAAAGTGCACGCAAGCACGCCCAATGCTCAACCACTCAACCTTGTAAAAGTCATATTCATTCAAATGACAACTTAGGCTTAGCAAAAGCTGTTCCTCTTGACGAACCCCTAAATGGCCAAAGTTTCATATGAAAAAAACCAGGAAATCGCTAGATCAATTATTAATGGAATACAATGTGTAAGCTTTAATACACTTTATTTATCCTTCAGGTATAAGCGACCATAAAAACATGCATCATTTTCCTGTTGAGCCTCACCCTGATTAAAGGAGTAAATGTAGCAAAAATGTACCAGCACTTTTTTTAGTTAGCCTAGCATACACAACAAGAACGCAAAGGCATACACTGGAACACTAAAAGCTCATAAAATTCGAGAGTCAAACCTGCTTCAAGGATATGGGGAACGTCAATTTGCCACAAATTTCAGGTGTTTTAACAATTTCTTTCATTATTTCTCTCCAACTCCTACAAACACCAGCACAACAAACCACATTTTTTCTCGGAGGCCAAGTAGAGTCAGAAGCCTCAATCCTCATCAGGACATCTCTCAATAGCTCGGGCGGCATATTAGCCCAACAACTTTGCCTTAAAGCATCCAATGTCACTGTACAATCTTGAACCACCCTATGTGACCTAGAACGAAACCCTTTACGCGAAATGCTCCCAAATTCACCCCTCATTTCCTGAATCATACTCTTGAATGACATCTTTAACAACTATACAACACTGGTTTGCTAAATTTTCCTCAACAGTGAACTTCAAATAATATTTTTTTCTATTATTACAAACCAAAAAGTAACACCCATTCAAGCTACATATGTTCAAGAATCAAATTTGGATGGGAATTTTGTACAGACCCAAATCACCCAGATCCTCTTTCTTGGTAAACCCCAGAAATAAAGTTAGCTCTGTGTTGTACAATAAACTATAAACATAGACCAAAATTGAAAATCAGCCATCTGTAAAGCTAAAGTTCCGATCTTTTGATAAATAAAAATCCAATCTTTGATAAAAAGCTTCAATGTTGGATAAAATGGACAAATATTGTCCCTCCAAATGATGAAACTGAACACACCCAAGTTGTATTTCTACATCTAGACCATCAAATTTAAGATTGGATAGAGTAGTGATCCATGATCAGTAGCAGTACAGATCTACAATATCTGACGAGGTACATTGAATGTTCCTAAAACAGACAGCTGAAATGGGTCCTAGAAGTTCGTGTTTGAACATCATCTACTTTGGGATGAAGGAGTTGAAGATAGAGGGAATATAGGGGTTAGGGTTGGTAAGGTAGGTTTGGTTGAAAAGTGAGCATTTTCTTCTTCTTTAGTTTTGGGCTTTCACACAGCGACAGAAGTGTAGGTAAGTGGAGAGTCTGGCCTTTTGTCTCACGTAGGGAATGGATCATCTCTGACACCTTCAACTGCAAAGCCGGGTCAGGTTCTTGCTCCGCCTTGTTGGATGGATTCTTGGCCGTTGAGTTACTTCTCTTTGGGTAGGATACTAGATATAATGCATAAATAACAAGTTACTCCTATTTTGTTTCATTTTACGTGATTTAATTCTAACGATGTTTGTTATCTTGTTTTTGTTAATTAGATAATTACTATCTACATTAGACAAAATTATTATATAGTTTGAAGAGCATTAGTGCTCTCTAAATGTGTAGAATTATATGTCAAGTTATTAATACTATAACATGTCATAGTTTGTCTTTCAAAAATAGTTCAACTGTTTGCCCATAAAGTATTTGTGGCAAATATAGAAGAAATTACCAAAACGTGAAGCTTGTCAAACAACTTCTTCTTTGCACCTTTCTTCGCGAGGAGATCCGTTACTTAACTCTGTTTTCAATAGCTGTGCCTAATGACTGAATTCCCTAACTATCCCGGCATCAATCTGCATTAAAAACTGATTGGGCGATAAGGGAGATACCATTTTTAATCAGTTCTATTACTTCCATTGAATCAGATGTGACTTCAAGTGGGGTGAGACTGGTTTTCAATGCTAGTTCATGTCACGACCCAAAATCCCACCACAGGTGTCGTAATGACACCTAGTCTCTAAGACTAGGTAAGCCGATTTCAATTACCTTTTGAAGCTATTTTTTTTAAGTAATCAAAACTAACAACGGAAATAATTACAATATACAACCTCCCAAGACTAGTAATACTGAGTCACGAACTCTAACTGAATACATGGAATGATCACGAGAACCGAATATACAATACTGTTTGATTACAAATTAACAGTACAATGAAATGAAAAAACTACAAGGGACTGCGACGGCCAAGCAGCTCTACCTTGAATCCTTACGATCCTGCTTTAACTCTACTCAAGTCCGATATCTCCAATACCTGGCTCTGCACAAAAATGTGCAGAAGTGTAGTATGAGAACACCACGGTCGGTACCCAGTAAGTATCCAGACTAACCTCAATGGAGTAGAGACGAGATACAGTCAAGACACTCACTAGTCTAATAACATGTGCAATATAATATACAAAATACTAGGAAACAGATAGCAATAAGGACAGGATAAAAGAACCAGTGATATGCGCATCAAGACAACAAGAATACCAAAAATATCACTCAACAACTAATAAATACATGCACACCCAATTAATTCAAGTTTTTCAAATAAATATCCTTCACATATAGTTCTTCCAAATAACTCTATTTCAAATGTAGTTTTCTCACATAATTATTTTTCAAATATAATTCTTTCAATAAATCTTTTCAAATATAATTTCTTCAAATAAGTATCTTTCAAATACAATTCTTTCATATAATTCTTTTTGAATAAAAATCCTTCCAAACAAAATATTTTGAATATAATTTTTTCAATTAAAAAGTCACCATGTGACACCTCATTTCATAATCATAAAAATACGGGTCTCAGCCCATTTTTATATTTTTCATAAACACGGGTCTCAGCACATTTTCATATTTCCACGGCACCTCGTGCCCATAATTAAATCATCATATTTCCCTGGCACCTCGTGCCCTCATTTCATATCATAATTGCACGGATAATTCACGTGCCAAATATCATTATCATTTCATCACAGCACCGCGTGTCCATATTTCATATCACAACTGCACGGACAATTCACGTGCCAATATCTTCATTATTTACTCACGACACCTCGTGCCCACATTTTATTTTATAATCCGCTTGGCAATAGCCACAGGTTCTCAATTTCAACATAAATCAATTTACCAATAACAAAACAAATTGCACAAGGTATAAAAATAACACAAGAAAATCATAACATCACATGAAAATCATCAACACCACAACCCCACATCATCACATATCGTCCCTGACAATAGTCACCCTTATCGCTCCTATTGTCGCCCTTATCACTCCTATAGCCACCCTTACCGCTCCGCCCAGACAATATCAATAGCCACCCTTATCGCTCATATTGCCCCCTTATCGCTCAACCCAGACAATAATCCAACAAACACAACAAGTAAAATGCCACTCTTATACCCACATAATATCAACGGTGAAATGCTACCCTTATCTCCCCCAAATAATAATTCACACAACATAACAATTTACACGGAAAATTAACAAGGCAACATAATAAAATCAATTCATATCACGATTTGCCCAATGGCCACAACCAAATTTCAAAGATATAACAAAATCAATTAATTTCACAACAAATAGCCCAAGGCTCCACACAATGTATATAAACCCCCAAAATAATTAATAGAGATAGAAATTACTCAGCATAAAGCAAATCCTTCATTAATGCAAATTTAGATAATTATATTAACACTTATTATTAAGCTCGCTTAAATTAATTATTTGCATAAGAAATTTTATATTGGAATTAATTTCCAAGAAATATTAAACCAACAATACTCACGAAATTTCATAAATATTTCAAGTAACAATCACCTCAAATTATCATATAAAAAACAAATTTAGCACCAAGGATTTAGGCATGGCAAACACATATTTTAATAATTTTTCACAATTTTCTAATTTACCACACAATAATACCTAAGACTTTAATTCAATAAATTTTGCACGTATAAGACCGAGTACGTACTCGTCACCTCGCGTACATAACTTTTCACATTTCACAAATGGCACATAAGACTCAATGCCTAAGGGGTAATTCCCCCACTCGAGGCTAAGCAAGACACTTACCTTTTTAAAGTTAGGCCGATATTCCAAAATAGCCTTCTTGCTTGAATTGACCTCCGGACAGCTCAAATCTATCCAAATTAATTGTATAACTCCATTAAAATTCATCAGAAATAATTTCGGATAATAATACGTCGACTTAAAAATTTATTCCAAAAGGTCAACAAAAGTCAACGCGGAGCCCACCTCTTGGAACCCGATATAATTATTATGAAATCTGAAAACCCATTCCGATACGA
Organism: Nicotiana otophora; assembly: GCA_000715115.1. Classification (NCBI taxonomy): domain Eukaryota; kingdom Viridiplantae; phylum Streptophyta; class Magnoliopsida; order Solanales; family Solanaceae; genus Nicotiana; species Nicotiana otophora. Next base: position 248,708 of record AWOL01S0011171.1, on the reverse strand, counting down.
GTTCAACCATACCGATTTTATCGAATTCCAATAACAACTCGACCTCCAAATCTTAAATTTTTATTTTTGGAAGATTTTGCAAAATTCTTGATTCTTCTTCCATAAATTCACGGATTCATGATGTAAATGAGTATGGAATCATGAAATATAATCAA
>AWOL01S0011171.1:231400-248534 GCA_000715115.1 Nicotiana otophora | reverse complement strand
TTTGCCCAATGGCCACAACCAAATTTCAAAGATATAACAAAATCAATTAATTTCACAACAAATAGCCCAAGGCTCCACACAATGTATATAAACCCCCAAAATAATTAATAGAGATAGAAATTACTCAGCATAAAGCAAATCCTTCATTAATGCAAATTTAGATAATTATATTAACACTTATTATTAAGCTCGCTTAAATTAATTATTTGCATAAGAAATTTTATATTGGAATTAATTTCCAAGAAATATTAAACCAACAATACTCACGAAATTTCATAAATATTTCAAGTAACAATCACCTCAAATTATCATATAAAAAACAAATTTAGCACCAAGGATTTAGGCATGGCAAACACATATTTTAATAATTTTTCACAATTTTCTAATTTACCACACAATAATACCTAAGACTTTAATTCAATAAATTTTGCACGTATAAGACCGAGTACGTACTCGTCACCTCGCGTACATAACTTTTCACATTTCACAAATGGCACATAAGACTCAATGCCTAAGGGGTAATTCCCCCACTCGAGGCTAAGCAAGACACTTACCTTTTTAAAGTTAGGCCGATATTCCAAAATAGCCTTCTTGCTTGAATTGACCTCCGGACAGCTCAAATCTATCCAAATTAATTGTATAACTCCATTAAAATTCATCAGAAATAATTTCGGATAATAATACGTCGACTTAAAAATTTATTCCAAAAGGTCAACAAAAGTCAACGCGGAGCCCACCTCTTGGAACCCGATATAATTATTATGAAATCTGAAAACCCATTCCGATACGAGTTCAACCATACCGATTTTATCGAATTCCAATAACAACTCGACCTCCAAATCTTAAATTTTTATTTTTGGAAGATTTTGCAAAATTCTTGATTTCTTCCATTAAAATCCAAATTAAATGATGAATATAATCATAGATTCATGAAATATAAACACTTTGGGACATAGAACACTTACCCAAGTCAAAGTCGTGAAAATTCCTCCAAAATCGCCCAAAAACCGAGCTCCCAAATCCCAATCGAAATATGGCAAAATGACCAATTTTGGTCCTTAATAATTCTGCCCAGATTCGCACATGCGGGCAAAATGCCGCATCTGCGCACATCGCTTCTGCGATGGCCAGTGCGCACCTGCGATGGGTGCCGCTTTTGCGCCTCCTCTGCCCGCTTCTGCGATGGTCACACCTACGCCCATAGTTCCGCAGGTGCGATTCCAACAGCTAGGGCCATTTTCCAGCAGCTTCCTTCAAGTCCAAATTGCTCCGTTAACCTTCTGAAATCCACCCGAGGCCTCCGGTACCTCAACCAATTATATCAACATGTCCCAAAATATAATACAAATTTAGTCGAAGCTTCAACCACGTCAAACAACACCGAAATTACGAATCGTGCATCAAATCAAATTTTGAGTTTTTAAATCTTCCAACTTCTATATTTTACACCGAAACGTATCAAATCAATCTGGAATCACTTCAAATTTTGAACACAAGTCATAATTAACGTAACGGAGTTATTTCAATTTTCGGAATCGAAATCCGACCTCGTTATCAAAAATTCACCCTTAGGTCGGACTTTCCAAAATCTTCTATTTTCCAACTTTCGCCAAAATGTGTGGAAATGTCCTACGGACTTTCAAATCCAAATCCGAACATACGCCTAAGTCCGAAATCATCATACGAAGCTATTGTCATCCTCGAAATTCTATTCTAGGGTCGTTTGCTCAAAAGTCAACTCTCCGTTATACTCTTTCCATTTAAGCTTCTAAATAAAAATTGCTCTTTTAATTAAATTCCGAATATTGAGTAAATCAAACTCGACCATACCCTTGGGTTATAATACATATTGCAAAGCTGCTCGAGACCTTAAGTCACTGAATGGGGCGTAAATTCTTAAAATGACAAGTCGGGTCGTTACATTCTCCACCTCTTAAACAAGCATTCGTCCTCGAACGTTCTAAGAATTACTCTGAGGTTACCAAATTGATGATTTTTCTTTTACACATATACTCACGGTTGATTCCACGCTACCGCATTTGAGATAAGCCCGACAACATCATCTCTTTTGAGTTTATTTCTTTTATCCATATTTGTAAACTTTAAGATCAATTTCTTACACTTCAAACATTTCAAAAGGTCTGATTTTTCACAACAACGCACAGTATTAGTCTCAATTGGCTATAACAACTCGTGCCTACACACACATTAATTTTTCTTTATAGTGTTGAAGTACTTCAAAACTTTCTCTGGGGTGTTACATTCTTCACCGCTTAGGATCATTCGCCCTCAAACACATAACATACTTATCTCTTTCTTTGCAAATCCCAATCCTCCAAATTTTACTAACTCTCAAATTTTTCAGAAATTTCGGCAGAGTCTCCCCTGTAATTGGGCCTATCCACCTACCAGTGTAACACCAAAATAACTCCTAACAACACATCCACAAACCAACAAAATACCACAAGGTATATATCAATAACACCAATCTCGGCATCACAAGCACTACATTATCATAATGATATCAGGACATGAAGCACATCATATGTATGCTCATCACCACATCTCTGGTCTTAAAAGTTATTCATTATTAATTCCAGCATCATCAATTAATCTCATATTAACCACCACCTCATTTCCAATTTTTCACAATACTGATAACAGAATGTGAGGCATGAAGACCTCATGATTACTTACTCGAATTAATGAGTCACATTTAATGCCACCTGGGCACTCATCTCATAGGCTAAAACTCAATGTTTACAGCACGAAAATAGATGAATATGCACAGAAAATATACAAGAATTTCAATTAAGCCTAACGGCATGACTCCCTATTAATATTATTGTACAATTAAATTTCACAAAGGGAGAATTTTAAACTCATAAATATTTCACCACAAGGACCTCGTCCTTACATAACTTCCACCACGGCTTGCAGCCCGGTTTAAATATTTTACATCATGTAAAAATACGAGGATCCTCAATTCCGAATCACAAGTATGTTGCACATTGTGCCAACTAAAATTTTCAATTTTCTTTCTTTCTTCTTTTCAATATATTTCATAAATAATTTTCACAACATATAATGAACCCTCATACCGGTAGGGCATACAATTCATAAAAATTGGAATCAATTATTCTGAAACACATTAAACTCACTGTAATGAATAATAAAAATTACTTTGGGGCTTATAGCCTTCAATGGTGTACCAAAAATAAAATGTCAGACACGGGTTCACATCTTTAAATCTTCCAACATGGATAAACATATAAGTGGGTTACAAATTTATGAAGCTTACCCATAAGTGGAGCATAATAGGAGGACTCACCTCAATATTCAGAACCGAATCAAATTAAGAAAAATATCCTTTTATAATAAAATCAGGATCATACCTGTAATAACACCATCTGGTGTATTGGCCTCAGCCAAATCATAGCGATTATATCAACTGGTCGGGTCTCCACCTCTTAGGCGTCCACTACCCGCCCGTCCTCCATCTCTAGCTGACTGTGCATGTGGAGTATCAACTGGAATAAAGCTTGTAGTTGGAGTGTTCTAATGAAATCCACCCCTCCCAAGTCTGGGACAATCTCTCATGATGTGCCTAGTATAACCACACTCATAACAACCCCTCTGAGGTCGTGACTGATCGTATTGAGTCTGTGCTGGATAACCGGAATAACCACTGTAAGAATATCGTGTCGGCGGTGCACTGTAAACTGGAGCACCCTGAGTAATCTGATGTGTGGACTGAGCTAACCGACTGCTCGAGCCTCCATTATAATGGGTCCTAGCTAAAGAGTAAAGTCCGCTAAACCTTCCATATCTTCGAGACCTTTTGGCCTCCTTAGACTCCCTTTCCTCACCTAAAACACCCTTAATCTTCCTTGCAATCTCCACTACTTGTTAAAATGGAGTATTAGTTTGCAATTCTCGAGCCATGCATATTTTAACATCTTTAAATATCCCAACATGGATAAACATATAAGTGGGTTACAAATTTACGAAGCTCACCCATAAGTGGAGCATAATAGGAGGACTCACCTCAATATTCAGAACCGAATCAAATTAAGAAAAATATCCTTTTATAATAAAATCAGGATCATACCTGTAATAACACCATCTGGTGTATTGGCCTCAGCCAAATCATAGCGATTATATCAACTGGTCGGGTCTCCACCTCTTAGGCGTCCACTACCCGCCCGTCCTCCATCTCTAGCTGACTGTGCATGTGGAGTATCAACTGGAATAAAGCTTGTAGTTGGAGTGTTCTAATGAAATCCACCCCTCCCAAGTCTGGGACAATCTCTCATGATGTGCCTAGTATCACCACACTCATAACAACCCCTCTGAGGTCGTGACTGCTCGTATTGAGTCTGTGCCGGATAACTGGAATAACCACTGTAAGAATCTCGTGTCGGCGGTGCACTGTAAACTGGAGCACCCCGAGTAATCTGATGTGCGGACTGAGCTAACCGACTGCTCGAGCCTCCGTTATAATGGGTCCTAGCTGAAGAGTAAAATCCGCTGAACCCTCTATATCTTCGAGGCCTTTTGGACTCCTTAGACTCCCTTTCCTCGCCTAAAACACCCTTAATCTTCCTTGCAATCTCCACTACTTATTGAAATGGAGTATTAGTTTGCAATTCTCGAGCCATGCATATTTTAACATCTTTAAATCTCCCAACATGGATAAACATATAAGTGGGTTACAAATTTACGAAGCTCACCCATAAGTGGAGCATAATAGGAGGACTCACCTCAATATTCAGAACCGAATCAAATTAAGAAAAATATCCTTTTATAATAAAATCAGGATCATACCTGTAATAACACCATCTGGTGTATTGACCTCAGCCAAATCATAGCGATTATATCAATGGGTCGGGTCTCCACCTCTTAGGCATCCACTACCCACCCGTCCTCCATCTCTAGCTGACTGTGCATGTGGAGTATCAACTGGAATAAAGCTTGTAGTTGGAGTGTTCTAATGAAATCCACCCCTCCCAAGTCTGGGACAATCTCTCATGATGTGCCTAGTATCACCACACTCATAACAACCCCTCTGAGGTCGTGACTGCTCGTATTGAGTCTGTGCCGGATAACTGGAATAACCACTGTAAGAATCTCGTGTCGGCGGTGCACTGTAAACTGGAGCACCCCGAGTAATCTGATGTGCGGACTGAGCTAACCGACTGCTCGAGCCTCCGTTATAATGGGTCCTAGCTGAAGAGTAAAATCCGCTGAACCCTCTATATCTTCGAGGCCTTTTGGACTCCTTAGACTCCCTTTCCTCGCCTAAAACACCCTTAATCTTCCTTGCAATCTCCACTACTTATTGAAATGGAGTATTAGTTTGCAATTCTCGAGCCATGCATATTTTAACATCTTTAAATCTCCCAACATGGATAAACATATAAGTGGGTTACAAATTTACGAAGCTCACCCATAAGTGGAGCATAATAGGAGGACTCGCCTCAATATTCAGAACCGAATCAAATTAAGGAAAATATCCTTTTATAATAAAATCAGGATAATACCTGTAACAACACTATCTGGTGTATTGGCCTCAGCCAAATCATAGTGATTATATCAACGGGTCGGGTCTCCACCTCTTAGGCGTCCACTACCCGCCCGTCCTCCATCTCTAGCTGACTGTGTATGTGGAGTATCAACTGGAATAAAGCTTGTAGTTGGAGTGTTCTAATGAAATCCACCCCTCCCAAGTCTGGGACAATCTCTCATGATGTGTCTAGTATCACCACACTCATAACAACCCCTCTGAGGTCGTGACTGCTCGTATTGAGTCTGTGCCGGATAACTGGAACCACTGTAAGAATCTTGTGTCGGTGGTGCACTGTAAACTGGAGCACCCCGAGTAATCTGATGTGCGGACTGAGCTAACCGACTGCTCGAGCCTCCGCTATAATGGGTCCTAGATGAAAAGTAAAATCCGTTGAACCCTCCATATCTTCTAGACCTTTTGGCCTCCTTAGACTCCCTTTCCTCGCCTAAAACTCCCTTAATCTTGCTTGCAATCTCTATTACTTGTTGAAATGGAGTATTAGTTTGCAATTCTCGAGCCATGCATATTTTAATATCGTATTCGAGCCCCTCAATGAATCCGCGGACCCGCTTTCTGATTATAGGAACCAAAATAGGTGCATGACGAGCTAACTCACTAAACCTGATAGCATATTCTGACACTGTCATAGTGCCCTAACGCAACCGTTCAAACTCTCCGTTCCACACATCTCGGAGAGTCTGGGGAACAAACTCTTTCAAGAACATTTCCGAAAATTGAGCCCAAGTTGGTGGTGTTGCATCAGTTGGTCTACCTTCTTCATAGATTTGCCACAACCGATACGTTGCGCCTGACAGTTGAAATGTAGTAAAGGCAACTTCGTTCACTTCCACAATGCCCATGGTGCGGAGAATACGATGATAATTTTCTAGAAATCCTTGGGCATCCTCTGTAGATGTGCCACTGAAAGTAGGTGGACTATACCTCTTAAACCTTTCAAGTATCTTTTGTTCTTCTTCTGATGTCTCTGGCCTAACCTCAGGCCGAACCGGAATAACAGGTTGTATCGGTACTGCACGCGGAACCTGACCAACGTGAACCTGTTGATCTGGAGTTGTGGTAGGAGTCTGAGCTACTCCCCCAATCTGCGAAATATTTGGTGCAACAGAGATCAATCCCGCCTGAGTTAATGTACCAAACATACTAAGGAACTGTGCTAAGGTCTCCTGAAGTTCGGGGGTAACAACAGGTGTTTCTGGTACCTGTCCCCCAACTGGAGCTACTGGTGGCTCCTCAACTGTTGTTCTGACAGGTGCTCTAGTCGCAGCACGTGCCCTTCCTCGACCTCTACATTGGCCCCAGCCTCTTGCAGCCCTAGCAGTATGTGCAAATGCCTGCTCAGCTAACCCGATAGCACATGTCCTCACCATCTGTGAGAGAATAGAGATACAAATGCTGAAATTCCAAATTCAACAAATTCCGCACGACATGAATGGAAGAAATGGAAATTTCCTAGCAGTTTTATAGCCTCTCGAAGATAAGTACAGTCGTCTTCATACCGATGCACAAGACTCTACTAGACTCGTTCGTGACTCGTAAAACCAATGAACCTAGAGCTCTGATACCAACTTATCACGACCCAAAATCCTACCACAGGCGTCTTGATGGCACCTAGTCTCTAAGACTAGGTAAGCCAATTTCAATTACCTTTTGAAGCCATTGTTTCTTAAGTAATCAAAACTAACAGCGGAAATAATTACAATATACAAACTCCCAAGACTAGTAATACTGAGTCACGAACTCTAACTGAATATATGGAATGATCACGAGGACCGAATATACAATACTGTTTGATTACAAATTAACAGTACAATGAAATGAAAATACTCTAAGGGACTGCGACGGCCAAACAGCTCTACCTTAAATCCTTACGATCCTTTTTTAACTCTACTCAAGTGCGATATCTCCAATGCCTGCCTCTGCACAAAAATATACAGAAGTGTAGTATGAGTACACCACGATCGGTACCCAGTAAGTATCAAGACTAACCTCAATGGAGTAGAGACGAGATACAGTCAAGACACTCACTAGTCTAATAACTTGTGCAATATAATATATAAAATACTAGGAAACAGATAGCAATAAGAACAAGATAAAAGAACCAGTGGTATGCGCATCAAGACAACAAGAATACCATAAATATCACTCAACAATTAATAAATACATGCACACCCAATTAATTCAAGTTTTTCAAATAAATATCCTTCACATATAGTTCTTCCAAATAACTCTCTTTCAAATGTAGTTTTCTCACATAATTATTTTTTAAATATAATTCTTTTAATAAATCTTTTCAAATATAATTTCCTCAAATAAGTATCTTTCAAATACAATTCTTTCATATAATTCTTTTTGAATAAAAAATCCTTCCAAACAAAATATTTTGAATATAATTCTTTCAATTAAAAAGTCACCATGTGACACCTCATTTCATAATCATAAAAATACGGGTCTCAGCCCATTTTCATATTTTTCGTAAATACGGGTCTCAGCCCATTTTCATATTTCCAAGGCACCTCGTGCCCATAATTAAATCATCATATTTTCCTGGCACCTTGTGCCCTCATTTCATATCATAATTGCACGGACAATTCACGTGCCAAATATCATTATCATTTCATCATAGTACCCCGTGCCCACATTTCATATCACAACTGCCCGGACAATTCATGTGCCAAATATCCTCATTATTTACTCACAGCACCTCGTGCCCACATTTCATTTTATAATCCGCCTGGCAATAGCCACAAGCTCTCAATTTCAACATAAATCAATTTACCAACCACAAGACAAATTGCACAAGGTATAAAAATAAACACAAGAAAATTACAACATCACATGAAAATCATCAACACCACAACCCCACATCATCACATATCGTCCCTCACAATAGCCACTCTTATCGCTCCTATTGCCGCCCTTATCACTCCTATAGCCACCCTTATCGCTCCGCCCAGACAATATCAATAGCCACCCTTATCGCTCATATTGCCACCCTTATCGCTCCTATAGCCACCTTTATTGCTCCGCCTAGACAATAATCCAACAAACACAACAACAGTAAAATGCCATCCTTATACCCACATAATATCAACGGTGAAATACCACCCTTATCTCTCCAAAATAATAACTTACACAACACAACAATTTACACGGAAAATTAATACGGCAACATAATAAAATCAATTCATATCACGATTTACCCAATGGCCACAACCAGATCTCAAAGATATAACAAAATCAATTAATTTCACAACAAATAGCCCAAGGCTTCACACAATGTATATAACCCCCTAAAATAATCAATAGAGATAGAAATTACGCAGCATAAAATAAAACCTTCATTAATGCAAATTTAGATAATTATATTAACACTTATTCTTAAGCTCGCTTAAATTAATTATTTGCATAAGAAAATTCATTGGAATTAAGTTTCAAGAAATATTAAACCAACAGTACTCACGAAATTTCATAAATATTTCAAGTAACAATCACATCAAATTATCATATAAAAATAAATTAAACAATAAGGATTTAGGCATGGCAAACGGATGTTTTAATAATTTTCCATAATTTTCTAATTTATTACACAATAATACCTAATTCTTTAATTTAATGAATTTTGTACGTATAAGCCCGAGTACGTACTCGTCACCTCGCATACACGGCTTTTCACATTTTAAAAATAGCACATAAGACTCAATGCCTAAGGGGTAATTCCCTCACTCGAGGTTAAACAAGACACTTATCTTTTTGAAGTTAGGCCGATATTCCAAAATAGCCTTCTTGCCTGAATTGACCTCCGGACAGTTCAAATCTATCCAAATTAATTGTATAACTCCATTAAAATTTATCGGAAATAATTCCGGATAATAGTACGTCGACTTAAAAATTTATTCTGAAAATCAACAAAAGTCAACGCGAGGCCCGCCCCTCGGAACCTGACATAATTTTCATAAAATCCGAAAACCCATTCTAATACGAGTTCAACCATACCTATTTTATCGAATTCCAATAACAACTCGACCTCCTAATCTTAAATTTTTGTTTTTGGAAGATTTTGCAAAATTCTTGATTTTTTCCATTAAAATTCGAATTAAATGATGAATATAATCATAGATTCATGAAATATAAACACTTTGGGACATAGAACACTTACCTATGTCAAAGTCGTGAAGAACTCCTCCAAAATCGCCCAAAAATCGAGCTCCAAAATCCCAATCGAAATATGGCAAAATGACCAATTTTGGTCCTTAATAATTCTGCCTAGATTCGCACCTGCGGGCAAAATGCCGCATCTGCGCACATCGCTTCTGCGATGGCCAGTGCGCACCTGCGATGGGTGCCGCTTTTGCGCCTCCTCTGCCCGCTTCTACGATCACCCAGGTGCGGGAAATTCCTCGCACCTACGGCCTTAGTCCAGCCCAGCCAATTTCGCTTATGCGAGCTTCATCTTGCTTCTGCGATGGTCGCACCTACGCCCATAGTTCTGCAGGTGCGATTCTAACAGCTGCTGCCATTTTCCAACAGCTTCCTTCAAGTCTAAATTGCTCCGTCAACCTTTCGAAATTTACCCGAGCCCCCCGAAACCTCAACCAATTATACCAACATGTCCCAAAATACAATACGAACTTAGTCGAGGCTTCCACCACATCAAACAACGCCGAAATTACGAATCGCGCATCGAATCGAATTTTGAGTTTTCAAAACTTTCAACTTCTATAATTTGCGCCGAAACGTATCAAATCAATTCGGAATCACTTCAAATTTTGAACACAAGTCATAATTGACGTAATTGAGCTATTCTAATTTCTGAAATCGAAATCCGACCTCGTTATCAAAAATTCACCCTTTGGTTGGACTTTCCAAAATCTTCGATTTTCCAACTTTCGCCAAAATGTGTCGAATTGTCCTACGGACTTCCAAATCCAAATCCGAACATACGCCTAAGTCCGAAATCATCATACGAAGCTATTGCTATCCTCAAAATTCTATTCCGGGGTCGTTTGCTCAAAAGTCAACTCTCCAGTCAACTTTTTCCATTTAAGCTTCTAAATAAAAATTGCTCTTTTAATTAAATTTCGAATCTTGAGTAAATCAAACTCGACCACACCCGTGGGTCATAATGCATATTGCAAAGTTGCTCGAGACCTTAAGTCACTAAACGGGGCGTAAATTCTTAAAACGACAAGTCGGGTCGTTACAGTTTCAGGCCCTGCATAAGAGCTAGAAGCACAGAAATATCATATACTATATTATAAGTGTAAAGAACCAAAGTCACAGTTAAAAGACGAAAATGGTCATGTAAAGCTGAATGACCATTTTACCCTTCAACAAACATTACTTCGAAATTTTGTACAAATATGCAAATTCACATTTTAATAAAAATAACAAAAAGAAAACGTTTAATTGGATAATTAATAATTTCTGAATTCTTCAAGCACATTAAATTAAATTTGAACCTATCATTTATGAAATATTAACAAAAATAATTTGGTTCTCTTCTACTTCCCTAATTAATATTTATTAATATGTGTCTTATAATTCTAAGGCAAAAGACTTTTATACTTTATAGTTCTTTTCTCTTCGGATCGTGGAAGAACTCGATCATCCACCACCGTTTTGCCAACATTATGACTAATTCTTGTGCTTCCTCTTGCAAGGTTTATTTTTGGGACTATATATAAAATATTATTGAATCCTTATAGATTATAATTCAAATATTTTGTAATGTTGTTGATTTAATCTGTTAATTTCGAATATATTAAGTTTTTCGAGGGTGAAATTTTGACCAAATTTTGCATCTTTGCGAGTACATCAAATACGTAATACTTCGGAAAAATATTCTCCGTAGAATTATATGTAATATGAATCCATCAGTAAATTTTGGGTTGTTTAATTAGGATGTTTATCTTCAAACACTACAATTTTAAAAGGTAATCGTCCAATAACTTGATGTGTTTTTGTAGGCTCTTGATAATGGTGCTTGTACGCTTATTAATTAGTAGTACTAATATTTTTTGGAAAAATTTGCCTTTGGTAAAGTATTTTTAATTAGTTGGTAAAATCCTCTTAACATTTGTTTTTTCGCAACATCATGAAGCACTGTGACGAGTTTCATTTATAAAACTTTGTCACGACCCTAATTTCCCTTTGTAAGATGTCGTGATGACACATAGTCTCTAAGACTAGGTAAGCCTAACACTTGCTGATTAAATAACAGATTTTTAATCCAATAATTATTAAGCATGAAACGAAAGTTTCTATAATAAGCCAACAATATCAACATGATACAATATCCCAAAATCGGTAGTACAAGTCATAAGCTTTGCTAAGAGTCACTAGAAATAACAACACATCACTGTCCCGGAGTAATGGAAAACAATGAAAATAAAATACAACAGAAGGTAACTTCGGAGCCTGCGAACGTAAAGCAGGATTACCTTGAAGTCTCCAGCCGCACAGGCATAAGTCTCAACCCAACTCGATAAAAAGTACCTGGATTTGCACAAAAATATGCAGTGTAGCATGAGTACACCACATTGGTACCCAACAAGTATTAAGACTAACCTCGGTAGAGTAGTGACGAGGCCAGGTCAAGACACCTATCTGTCATGGCCAAAAAATCCCACCACAGGCGTCGTGATGGCACTTAGTCTCTAAGACTAGGTAAGCCGATTACAATTACATTTCGAGTCATTTTTTTTTAATTCAACACAGGTGTCAAAACCAACAACGGAAATATTCAAATATAACAATCTCCCAAGACTGATAATACTGAGTCACGAACTCTAACTGAATACATGCAGTGATCTCAAGGATCGAATATACAATATTATTCTAATAAGAGTTGACAGTACAATAAAATGGAAAGACTCCAAGGGACTACGACGACCAGCAGCCCAACCTTGAATCATTGCGATCACACTCTAATCTCTGTCCGAATCCGATATCTCCAATGCCTGGCTCTGCACAACAACGTGCAGAAGTGTAGTATGAGTACACCACAGTAGGTACCCAGTAAGTATTAAGACTAACCTTAGTAGAGTAGTGATGAGATACAATCAAGACACTCACTAGTCAAATAACCTGTGCAATATTGCATACAAAAATAATAGAAAGACAAATACCAGTGATAGTAACAATAATCTACTAGATATATAAACAACAAGGCAACAAGAATACCATAAATATTACTCAAACGGATAATGAGCACAAGCACAACCAATTAATAAAGTCCTTCAAAATATTCCTCTTTTATCTGCAAATTTTTCGAATAAAAATCTTTAGATATAATCATTTCAATTAAATATATCTCGATTATACTTCCTTCAAATAAATATCTTATGAATATAATTCTTTCAAATGAATATCTTTCAATTATAATTCTTTGAAATAAATATCTTTCAAATATAATTCCTTTCAAGGAAAATCTTTCGAATATAATTCTTTCAAATAAAAGTCACCACGTGACACCTCATTTTATAATCATAAAAATTACGGGTCTCAGCCCACTTTTATATTTTCACAATACCTCGTGCCCATATTTCTGTCACAACCACACGGACAACTCACGTGCCAATAATAAAATTATCATATTTTTCCGGTACCTCGTGCCCATATTTCTTTCATAACCACACGGACAACTCACGTACCAATAATAAAATCATCATATTTTTTCGGCACCTCTTGCCCATATTTCTTTCATAACCGCATGGACAACTCACGTGCCAATAATATAAACTGCTCGGCAATAGCCACAAGCTCACAATTTCAACATGAATCAGACTATTATCAAGTTTACCGAAACAACAAGACAAGTTGCACAAGAGATAAAAATAAACACCAGAAAAATCACAGCATCATATAAAAGTCACCAACACAATAATCCCACATCATCACGTATCATCCCTGACAATAGTCATCGTTATCTCTCCTATAGCCACTCGTATCACTCCTTAATAATATTCACCCTTGTCCCTCCGCCCTGAAAATTACAATAGCCACCCTTATCGCTCTTATAGCTACCCTTATCGCTCCGTATAATAGCCACCCTTATCATTCCACCCAGACAATATCCCAACACACATAACCACAGTGAAATGTTGCCCTTATACCTATATAATATCAACAATAGAATGCAACCCTTATGTCCTCATAATAATAACTCAAATTACAGAACAATTTACACAGAATATTATCACGACAACACAATACAATAATTCATATCACAATTTGCCCATAGACTACAACCCACTCCAAAGATACAAAAAAATTATTTAATTTCACAGCAAATAGCCCAAGGCTCCACACAAAGTATATGAAACCTCAAAAATAAAAACAAGGATGGAAAAGTAACTCAACATAGGATAACGCCTTCTTTAATCCAAATTTTTGATAAATATATTAATGTCTCAATTTAAACTTATTTAAATAATTATTTGCAGATAAAGAATCCATAATGAAATTATTTTCAAGAAATGTCAACCCAACTAACCACGAAATTTCACTTAAAAATCGAAGTGACAATCGCACCAAATTATTATATAAAAACAACCTCGGCAAACAAGGAATGAGGCATGACAAATAAAGGATTTAATAAGCTCCAACAATTTTTTTAATTTAATATATAAGGGTGTCTACAAATTTTAACCGGTATAAATTGTACATATAAACCAAGTACGTACTCGTCACCTCGCGCACATTTTCAATCACACAATTTTTACATAAGACTCAATACCTAAGGAAAAATTCTCCAACACAAGGTTAGGCAAGATACTTATCGTTTTGAAGTTAGGTCGATATTCCAAAATAGCCTTCTTGCTTGAATTGACCTCCGGACAGCTCAAATCTATCCAAATTAATTGTATAACTTCATTAAAATTTATCAGGGATAATAAAACATCAACTTAAAAATTCACATTAAAAAGTCAACCTAAGTCAACACGGGGCCCGCCTCTCGGAACCCGATATAATTTTTACGAAATCCGAATACTCATTCCGATACGAATTCAACCATACCAATTTTATCAAATTTCGATAAAAACTCGACCTCTAAATCTTAAATTTTCGTTCTTGAAAAGTTTTATAAAACTCTTGATTTCTTCCATTTAAATACGAAATAGATGAGGAATATAACCATGAATTTATGAAATATAATCACTTTCGGATATGGGACACTTACCCAAGTCGAAGTCGTGAAGAATTCCTCCAAAACCGAGCTCCAAAATCCCAATCGAAAATGACAAAATGACTGATTTCTTGTAGGACTGTTCGGGGCTGTTTTGGGCTGGGTGTTTGAGGGTATTTTGATGACCTTATGGAGGTATTGAAAGTCTATTTTATGACTGATTTTCCAGCAGTAACACAACTGTTTTGGGGGCTGGTTTGGGGTCAGATTTGAGCTTAGTTTCAGGGTTGTTCTAACTACGTTTTTGGAGTGATTTTGGGGTAGTGTTTGTATCGTTCTTTTGTGAAAGCTTTTGGCTGCGTTTTCATGGTAGAGCAGAGCTAGATTTCGAGGTGTCCTAGATCTGATTTTTTGGGACTGTTTTTGAGCAGTTTGGTGCTGGTTTTGGGACAGATTCGAGGTCGTTTTGGCACATGTTCGCAGCTGTTTTTGCTACACTTTTGGGGTGTATTTCGAGGCCGTTTTTGGGTTATTCTTTGTTGGGTTTGAGGGCTGGACAATGATGGATTTAAGTGAGATTTTTTTTTTTTACAGCTGGGTTCAGGTGAAGAGGAGCTTTACATAGCTATAAAAATGGTGACAACTACTGTAATTTTCTGGGGGAAAGGGACTATTGTGCAGCTTCAATTCTTTCATTGCTGCTGAATTGTTTTCTTCTCCCCCGATGCTGAAACCTATCAAATCAAATCCGATTGACCTCAAATTTTTCACACAAGTCATAATTGACATTACTAACCTACTCTAACTTCCGGAATCAGAATCCGACCCCGATATCAAAAAGTCTACTCCCGGTCAAACTTTCTAAAAAACTTCCATTTTCCAACTTCCGCCAAAATGCATCGAATTGTCCTACGGACTTTCAAATCCAAATTCCGACATACGCCTAAGCCCTAAATCACCATACAAAACTATTGATACCATCAAAATCCTATTCCGGAGCAGTTTGCTCAAAAGTCAACTCTCCGATCAATTCTCTTTATTTTAGCTTCTAAAATAAGAATTATTCTTTTAATTTAATTCTGAATCTTTCGAAAACCAAACTCGACTACACACGCAAGCCATAACACATATTACAAAGTTGCTCGGGACTCTAAGTCGCTGAACGGAATGTTAATTCTTAAAATGACAAGTCGGGTCATTACATTCTCTCCCTCTTAAACATATGTTCGTCTTCGAACGTGCCAAGAATCTTTCTGAGAACTTTAATTTACTGAGTGTATTTACTATACACATACTCGCATGTGATTCTATGTCACCGTAAATTTAACATGGATCCGACAACACCATCTCAGTTGAAGATTATTTCTTTCATCCATACTTATAAACTTTAAAACCAAATTTCTTACACTCCAACATTTTAAAAAAAGGCCTGATTTTTTTTCCACATCAACACACGGTATTAGTATCAACCGGCTATAGCAACTCGTGCCTACGCACACATCATATGTATGCCCATAACCACATCTCTGGTCATAATAGTTGTTCATAATTAATTCCAGCATCCTCAATCAATCTCATATTAATCAAATTTTCACAATACTGATAGCAAATTGCGAGGCATGAAGACCTCATAATTATTTACCCGAATTAATGAGTCATATTTAACGTCACATGGGCATTCACCTCGTAGGTTAAAACTCAATAATTACAGCATGAATATGGCTAAATATGCACAAAAACACAAAACAAAATTATCAAATAAGCCTAACAGGCATGACTATTTATCAATGCTATAGTACAAATTAAATTTCACAAAGGGAGAATTTAAAACAAATGAATTTAATCACAAGGATCTCATCCTGATATAACTTCCACCGCGGCACGTAGCCCGGGTTAAACATATCAAATCACATTAAACTGTAAGGATCTCATCCTCAACTCTGAATCATAAGTACTTTGCACATTGTACCACTGAGATTTTCATTTCTTTTCTTCTTCTTTTTAATAAATTCCGTAAAATAATTTCACGACACATAATGAACCCCCATACTGATAGGGCATATAATTCATAAAGTTGTAATCAATTATCCCAAAATTACATCAAAATCTACTGTAGTGAGTAATCGAAAGTCACTTTTGGATTCATAGCCCACAATAGTGTACAAAACAAATATGATAGACATAGGCTAACATCATTAAATCTCCCAACAAGTATAAATACGGGAGTGGAGTACAAATTTACAAACTCACCATATAAGGAGCATAAAAGGAGCTTTCACCTCGATAATCAGGATCGAATCAAAATAAGAATAATGCTCCTTTTATTATAAATTAAATCATACTTGTAACGACACCATCTAGTGTATCGGCCTCAGCCACTTCATAGCAATTATATCAACGGGCCGGGCCTCCCCCCC
>AWOL01S0011171.1:204888-229794 GCA_000715115.1 Nicotiana otophora | reverse complement strand
CCCCCTACCCGCCTGTCCTCCACCCTAACTCGATGTGCACGTGGAGTATTAACTAGAATAAAGCCTGTAGCCTGAGTTTTCTGATGAAATCCACCCCTCCCAAGTCTGGGACAATCTCTCATGATGTACCTAATATCACCACACTCATAACAACCCCTCTGAGGCCGCAACTGCTTGTACTGAGTCTGTGCCGTATAACTGGAATAATCACCGTAAGAACCTAGTACTGGTGGTGCACTAAAAGTATTAACTAGTGCATTACTCTGAATTGCGGACTGAGATGACCGACTGCCCGAGCCTTCGCCATGATGAGTCATAGCTGCAGAGTAGAATCCACCAAATCCTCCAAAGTTCCGAGACCTTTTGGCCTCTTTAGACTCATTTTCCTCACTTCGAACTCGTTCTAACATCCTGGCAATCTCAACTACTTACTGAAATGGAATGCCAGTTTGCAACTCTCAAGTTATGCATATTTTAAAATCATAATTGATCCCTTCAATGAATCTGCGGACTCGCTCTCTAACTGTAGGAACCAAGTTAGGTGCGTGACGGGCTAACTTACTAAACCTGATAGCATATTCTAAGACCGTCATGGAGCCCTAACGCAACCGTTCAAACTCTGTACGTCTTGCATCCTAAAGAGTCTGGGGATCAAATTCTTTCAAAAATATTTCCAAAAATTGAGCCCAAGTTGGTGGTGTTGCATCGGCTGGTCTGCCTCTTCATAAGCTTGCCACCATAGATACGCTGCTCCTGACAACTGAAATGTAGTAAAGGCAACTCCGCTCACTTCCACAATACCCATGGTGTGGAGAATACGGTGACACTTTTCTAGAAATCCCTGGGCATCCTTGGTAGCTGTGCCACTGAAGGTAAGTGGACTATACCTCTTAAATCTCTCAAGTCTCTTTTGTTCTTCTTCTAATTCCTCTGGCCTGACCTCAGGCTGAACCAGAATAACATGATGTACCGGTACTATACCCAGAACATAACCAATATGAACCTACTATTCTGGAGTACGGGCGGTAGGAGTCTGAGCCACTCCCCCAATTTGTGAAATATTTGGTGCAACATAGATCAACCCCGTCTGAGTTAATGTACCAAATATGTTTAGGAACTATGCTAAAGTCGCTTGAAGTCCGGGGGTAATGACAGGTGTCTGTGGTGACTGTCCCCCAACTGGAGCTACTGGCGGCTCCTGAACTGCTCCTCTGACCAATTTTCTAGTCGTGACACGTTCATTTCCCCGGCCTCTACCTCGACCCCGGCCTCTTGCGTCCCTAGCAGTACGCGCGGGTGTCTGCTCAGTTGACCCGGTAGCATGTGTCCTCACCATATGTGAGAGAATAAAGATACAAAGGTTCAAATTCCAAATTCAACAAATTTCGCACGACAGGAATGAAAAAAACAAAAATTTTCTAAAAGTTCTGTAGCCTCTCGAAGATAAGTACAGACGTCTCAGTACCGATCCGCAAGACTCTACTAAACTCGTTCGTGACTCGTAGAACCTATGAACCTAGAGATCTGATACCAACTTGTCACGACCAAAAATTTCACCTACAGGCATCATGATGGCACTTAGTCTCTAAGACTAGGTAAGCCGATTATAATTACATTTCGTGTTTTTTTTTAATTCAATACAAGTGTCAAAACCAACAACGGAAATATTCAAATATAACAATCTCCCAAGACTGATAATACTGAGTCATGAACTCTAACTGAATACATGCAGTGATTTCAAGGATAGAATATACAATACTATTCGAATAAGAGTTGACATTACAATAAAATGGAAAGACTCCAAGGGACTACGACGACCAGCATCCCTACCTTGAATCATTGCGATCACACTCTAATCTCTGTCTGAATCCGATATCTCCAATGCCTGGCTTTGCACAACAACGTACAGAAGTGTAGTATGTGTACACCACAGTATGTACCCAGTAAGTATCAAGACTAACCTTAGTAGAGTAGTGATGAGGTACAATCAAGACACTCACTAGTCAAATAACTTGTGTAATATAGCATAAAAAAATAATAGAAAGACAAATAGCAGTGATAGCAACAATAATCAACTAGATATATAAACAGCAAGGCAGCAAGAATACCATAAATATTGCTCAAACGGATAATGAGCACAAGCACAACCAATTAATCAATTCCTTCAAAATATACCTCTTTTATCTATAAGTTTTTCGAATGAAAATCTTTAGAATATAATCATTTCAATTAAATATATCTCGATTATACTTCCTTCAAATAAATATCTTACGAATATAATTCTTTCAAATGAATATCTTTCGATTATAATTCTTTCAAATAAATATCTTTCAAATATAATTTCTTTCAAGGAAAATCTTTCGAATATAATTCTTTCAAATAAAAGTCACCATGTGACACCTCATTTCATAATCATAAAAATTACGGGTCTCAGCCCACTTTCATATTTCCATGGCACCTTGTGCCCATATTTCTGTCACAACCGCACAGACAACTCATGTGCCAATAATAAAATCATCATATTTTTCCGGCACCTCGTGCCCATATTTCTTTCATAACCACACGGACAACTCACGTGCCAATAATATAAACCGTCCGACAATAGCCACAAGCTCACAATTTCAACATGAATCAGGCTATTATCAAGTTTACCGAAACAACAAGACAAGTTGCACAAGAGATAAAAATAAATACCATAAAAATCACAACATCATATAAAAAGCATCAACACAATAATCCCACATCATCACGTATCATCCCTGACAATAGCCTCCCTTATCTCTCCTATAGCCACCCGTATCACTCCATAATAATAGCCACCCTTATCCCTTCGCCCTCACAATTTCAATAGCCACATTTATCGCTCCTATAACGACCCTTATCGCTCCATATAATATCCATCCTTATAACTCCACCCAGACAATATCCCAACATATATAACCACAGTGAAATGCCACCCTCATACATACATAATATCAATAGTGAAATGCCACCCTTATATACTCATAATAATAACTCAAATCACACAACAATTTAAACGGAATATTATCACGACAACACAATACAACAATTCATATCACAATTTGTCCATATGCTACAACCCACTCCAAAGATACAACAAAATTATTTAATTTCACAGCAAATAGTCCAAGACTCCACACAACGTATATGAAACCTCAAAAACAAACAAGGATGGAAAAATAACTCAACATAGGACAACGCCTTCTTTAATCGAAATTTTTGATAAATATATTAATGCCTCAATTTAAACTTATTTAAATAATTATTTGCAGATAAGGAATCTATAATGAAATTATTTTCAAGAAATGTCAGCCCAACTAACCACGGAATTTCACATAAAAATCGAAGTGGTAATCACATCAAATTATTATATAAAAACAACCTCGGCAAACAAGGAATGAGGCATGAGAAATAAAGAATTTAATAAGCTCCAACAATTTTTCCAATTTAATACATAAGGGTATCTACGAATTTTAACCGGTATAAATTACACATATAAACTAAGTATGTACTCGTCACCTCGCGTACATGATTTTCAATCACACAATTTCCACATAAGACTCAATGCCTAAGGGAAAATTCCCCCACACAAGGTTAGGTAAGCTACTTACCTTTTTAAAGTTAGGCCGATATTCCAGAATAGTCTTCTTGCTTGAATTGACCGCCGGACAGCCCAAATCTATCCGAATTAATTGTATAACTTCATTAAAATTCATTGACAATAATTCTGGATAATAAAATGTTGACTTAAAAATTCCCATTAAAAGTCAACCAAAGTCAACACGGGGTTCGCCTCTCAAAACCCGACAAAATTTTCACGAAATCCGAATACTCATTCCGATATGCGTTCAACCATACTAATTTTATCAAATTCCGATAACAACTCGACCTCTAAATCTTAAATTTTTGTTCTTGAAAAGTTTTAAAAAAGTTTTGATTTCTTCCATTTAAATCCAAAATAAATGAGGAATATAACCATGGGTTTATGAAATATAATCACTTTCGGATATGGGACACTTACCCAAGTCGAAGTCGTGAAGAATTCCTCCAAAATCGCTCCAAATCTGAGCTCCAAAATCCCAATCAAAAATGACAAAATGACTTATTTGTTTTAGGACTGTTAGGGGCTGTTTTGGGCTGATAGTTTGAGGGTATTTTGATGACCTTATGGAGGTATTGCAAGGCTATTTTATGACTGATTTTCCAGCAGTAACACAACTGTTTTGGGGGCTGGTTTGGGGTCAGTTTTGAGCTTAGTTTCAGAGTTGTTCTAACTACATTTTTGGAGTGATTTTGGGGTGGTGTTTATGACGTTTGTTTTGTGAAGATTTTGGCTGCGCTTTCATGGTAGAACAGAGCTGGATTTCGAGGTGTCCTAGATTTGATTTTACTATTTTTGAGTAGTTTGGTGCTGGTTTTGGGACAGATTCGAGGTCGTTTTGGCACCTGATCGCAACTTTTTTGCTGCACTTTTGGGGTGGATTTTGAGGTCGTTTTTGGGTTATTGTTTGCTGCGGTTGAGGGTTAGACAATGATGGTTTTAGGTGGGATTTTATTTTTGCAGCTGGGTTCGGGTGAAGAGGAGCTTTACATAGCTATAAAAATGGTGACAACCAGTGTAATTTTCTGGGGGAAAGAGACTGTTGCGCAGCTTCAATTCTTTCATTGCTGCTGGATTTTTTTCTTTTCCCCTATCCCGAAACCTATCAAATCAATTTTGATTAACCTCAAATTTTGTACACAAGTCATAATTGACATTACGGACCTACTCTAACTTCCGAAATCGGAATCCGACCCCGATATCAAAAAGTTCATTCCCGGTCAAACTTTCTAAAAATCTTCCATTTTTCAACTTCCGCCAAAATGCGTCGAATTGTCCTACGGACTTTCAAATCCTAATTCGGACATACGCCTAAGTCTGAAATCACCATACGAAACTATTGACACCATCAAAATCCCATTCCGGAACCGTTTGCTCAAAGGTCAACTCTCCGGTCAACTCTTTTCATTTTAGCTTCTAAGATAAGAATCATTCTTTCAATTTAATTCCAAATCTTTCAAAAATCAAACTCGACTGCACACGCAAGCCATAACACATATTACGAAGTTGCTCGGGACCTTAAGTCGATGAACGAAACGTTAATTCTTAAAACGACAAGTCGGGTCGTTACACTACCAGACATGTAAACTTGTGGAGGATATAACTTAAAGCTAACAATGGAAATAACATCAATGTAAGACCAACAACAAAAGGATTACAAATTTACAATCAAGAGTGAAAATAATAGAAACACGAATAGCAACAAGAAATAGACGGGTAATAAAGAAACGAATGACAACTCAATCAATCAAATTGATCCTAATACACAATTTACAACAAGAATTACCCAAGGTATCACTCCTCATAATCTCAAATCATAGGTCGCAACTTTCAAATATTACACGTATGGCACCTCGTGCCCACATTATTTTCAAATCACTTTCGCACGGCAAAACCCACGAACCACCATGTACACTGTATCCGCGTCAAATGCTAATGAAAATGTTCAAGAGATTTATTTATATAGGATAAGGCATAGTAACACCTCTGAATAAAGTAGGAATCAAATGAGAAAGTAAGTTTATTTTAGAAATCATTTGGGAGAAGAAAATAACATTTTTCAAATAAAATAAAGCATTGGATAAGCTACTGAATTAAATATAGAATTTGTTAAGTTACAATATAATAATAATTTTTAAGTAAAGTAAAAATATCAGAGAGGGTAAGGAGATTTAAGTTGAGAAATCAATTAAAGTGAAATATGACGACTATTAAGAATAGTAAAGTACTGAATGAAACGACGAGTTTTAACTTAAGAGTCACATAAGGTAAGCATGTTAATAATTCTTTTATTTAAAATCGTTATGTTACCAACAACTCAGCATGATATGAGATAATGACTCAGCATCGTAAATTCATCTTGAAAATCAATTCACCATAATAATAATAATAATAATAATAGGAAAGAAAAACAGGGAATGACGGCAAAGCAATAAACTATTGAAAAAAACTCAATCCTCGAAATCAGTAAATCCAAAGATAACGGTCCTCAGAATCTCATAGGATAAATACTAAACGCTAACACAATACAACAATGAACACAACACACAAAATACGCTGCGGCGCGAAACCCGATCCCACTGTACAAACACAATCCTCCCAATTTTACCATATCAATATCAAGAATAACACATAATATCTGTTGCGGCGCACAACCCAATCCCACCATATCAACATCGAATCCTCCCTTATTTCACCATGTCACATAATCCTCCTTTATTCCACCCGTTACGGCGTGCAACCCGATCTCACCGTATTATCATTTATCAATATCATAATCCTTCCTTATTCCACCTGTTGCGGCGTGCAACCCGATCCACAAGCAATTTAAATTAACAATAACAACAATCTGATGTGTAGCTATAATTTCATAGTTTTGTACATTATTTGCCTTGTATTTTATATGATTTAATGATAAATTATACTTTATTTGCGCGTAATGGAGTCTATTTTATGTGTAGGTGAATTGGAGATGAAAGTAGAGCAAAAGGGATAGTTAAACGTTGAAAGAATGCTCGAGAACAGTAAAAGGAGAAATCTGGCAAAGCCAGGCCTATAGTAGGCTTTATACCTGGCGACGCCAGGCCTTCAGCTCGTGTAGGAGCTGGTGAGGCGAGGCAGAGGCGAGCTCAAGCAGGCTGTATACTTGGAGATGCTAGGCCTGGGGCGAGTTCCACCAAGCGTTATGCCTCGCGAGGCCAGGTCTGGGCGTGAACATTCCGAGTTTTGAAGACTTATTTCGTCTCCTGGTTTGACTAGGACTTGGCATACTCGTTTAGGTCTTTTCCTACACATATAAATAGACCTAAAAATGCCACTTTTGACAAAGATTGGACATGGATTTGACCTAAGGAGGCAAGAACATACTAGGATCAAGGCATGGAATTCTTCTACGAGTTTTTCACTTCCTTCTTCCTATTTCCATTATTGGTTATGAATTCTAGTATTGTAGTTATGCATACTATTATGAATAGCTAATTTGTTATCTAGAGTTTTGATAAAACTTTTTGTAGGATAAATTCTTGTTATGTTTTTATATAATTGAGCCGTTGGATTTCTCTACTTGTTCAACTACGTTATTATTGTGGTTGGTTGAAGAGCTCTCAATCGACTGTGCCTATTTAGTCTGTATTACTCGGGAGAGAGTGCATATTTAGGTAATTGTTGAACAACATCACTCCTAACGTATATGAGGGATCAATACGGAAGGTTTAAAGGTGGGATTAGGGATAACGAAACCTTGGTGCGATCCGAGTGAGCCGTACTCAATGCCAGCTAGCACAATTCGGGAGAATATGTCTAGTAAATTATGGTAATTACTCGGGAGAGAGTTACAAAACTCAGAGCGCTCATGATCGGTAGAGAAAACGTAGGCGAAATTATAGAAGGCATAGCGGGAAGGATTCCGACAATTGGGGAAATCATAACTCTAGACCTCCTTAGTTTTGTCTCCAATTTCATCCTTATTAGTTGATAATTTTACTGCTTTATAATATTTGTTAGTTAATTAGTAGAAATAAAAATCAAATCTTTATAACTAGGAAATTATTTGAACTTGTCTTTCTTTGCGATATTGAACAATTGTAGCTAAGCCTTAGTTCTCTGTGGGATTCGACTCCGGACTTGTAAACCAGATTATATTTGCAACGACCGCTTAGTCCTTTTTATAAGGCATAGTTGGGCGTGATCATAATCCAATAACTCAATATACAAGAATTTCTACAATCACATGGTATGAGTACACAACAATAAAGGAACCGCATAATAATCAGAGGAATGCAACAATTATTACAAGAACAACGGGACAAGTAAAGCACGTGACAACTAAGGTGTGCAAGTAAAATAGTTAAGACAAGTAGCAAATAGGCACGAAGTCATGATTAAGAGATAACAAGACAATAAGGAAGGCAATAACTTCAATTAAAGCATATAAGGGTAGAATAACAAGTAAGAGGTACAATAAGTGCTACAACGTCATATAGAGCATGTAAGAGTAGATTAACAATGAGAGATATAACACGTCATGATAATTCAATTAAAGACAAGGAAAGAGTCTAGATAACCTAAACAGGTCAAATACCACATATAGCCCGTACACCAACTCGTCACCTTGCGTACACAATTTTCACGTAACACAAATAGCACAATCAACTAGAATCCTAAGGGGTAGTTTTTCCCACACAAAGTTAGACAAGATACTTACCTCAAAGAAGCCAAACCGATACACTAAAATAACTTTCTCGTGTGAAACAACCTCCGGACGGCTCAAATCCATTGTTTTAAAAGGCGTTTCTGGGGCGAGGCATACCAAAAACGCCCCGGGGCGATGGTGTGGGGCGAAATTCTCAAGAGGCATACGCCCGGGCGTTCGAGGCACATTTTTTTAGTGAGGAGTAAGCCCTAGAGATTTTTTCAAATTAAAACAAAATTTCTTGAATTAGTATTTCATATAATACCTAAATTCTCAAAAGTCAGTTTGGTAATTACTCAAAAGGTCTAAAAAGGAACTCAAAAGTATTAAATTTAAAAGTCAAAATATTTTTTATTGATTTAAGCCCTAATTTATGGTTTTTCCAATTTTTTATCTTGTCCGCTAGTCTGCTAATATCTCCCAAAAGCAACGATTTTTTTTTTATTTTTACAAATACAAAGAGAACTACATTCTTCTTCATAACAGCAAATTCAAAGTTCATTGCAGGCTAATCATCCTTTTTGATCCTCCATATAGAAAACTTTATTCTTTTAGACTCAAATTACTTGTGCTTGTAAGTAGCGTATAATAGATTATTTTAATTAATTTTTTGTGGGGATGGAGCACACATATATATAGTTTTCTTTAATTTTTATGCAATTTTACATGTTTATAAATATTTACTGTCATTATGTTATTTTATAAAATATTAAAAATTAAATACTTATGGGGCTTACGCCCCGCTGAAGCATATGTAAAACACATCGCCTTACGCCCACGCCTTTTAAAATACTGCTCAAATCTAGTCAAAATAGCTTAATATCATAAATAAAAATCAAAGGAAATAATTCCGGATAATAAAGTTTCGATCTTTAAAGAAAACTAAAAAGTCAAGCCAAAATGTCAACCCCCGAGCCCGCACCTCAGAACCCAATAAAATTTATAAAATCTGAACACCCATTCCGATACGAGTCCAACCATTCCAAAATTATCAAATTCCGACATCAAATCGGCCTTCCAATCCTCATTTTATATTTTTAAAAGATTTTACAAAAATTCCAATTTTCTCTCATTCAATTCACTAATTTAATTATAAAAATAATTATGGAATCATGAAATATAATCAAATCCGGATAAAGAACACTTACTCCAAATCAACACGTGAAAATCCCCTCCAAAATCGCCCAAATCCGAGCTTTCTAACTCAAAAAGTGATAAAATATCAAAAGCCCTCAAAATAGAGTACTTATACTCTTGCCCAGTGATTCCTCTTACGCGATCGCGGAACAATCCTCGCGATCGCAAAGAACAAATTGCTGCCCAGTGAAAATAAAGCTTCACGTTCGTGGCACAAACTTCGCGAACGCGATGAACAATGACCAGAGGCTTCGCGAATGCGTGTAGACAATCGCAAACTCGGTGAGTAAAAGTCCTCCAGCTCCCAGCTCCACTATGCGAACGCGACTAGGCAGGTGCGAACGCGGACAATGAACAGCTAAGGCATCGTGAACGCATGCTCACGATCGCGCTCGCGATGAACAAAATCCCTAAGCTCCCAGAAACCTTTCGCGATCGCATCATCATCTTCGTGATCACGAAGAACAACTGGCACACCAACACACTAGTAGTCCAAAAACATAGAGAAATAGCCCGTAGCCTATCCAAAACACACCCGAGGCCCCCGGGACCCCATCGAAACATACCAACAAGTTCCATAACATAACGCGGACCTGCTTGAGGCCTCAAATCACATCAAACAACATCAAAACTATGAATCGCACCTCAAATCGAACTTAATGGACTTATAAACTTTCAACTTCTAAAACTCATGCCGAAACATATTAAATCAACCAGAATGACGTCAAATTTTGCATGCAAGTTCCAAATGACACAACAGAGCTATACCAACTCCCGAAATCGAATACCGAACCCGATATCAACAAAGTCAACTCCCGATCAAACCTCTCAACCTTCCAAACCTTTAACTTTTCAATTTTCGCCAAAATATGCTGAAACCTTCTAGAAATATTGCGAATCCGGGCATACGCTCAAGTCCAAAATTACCATCCGGACTTAATGGAACCATAAAAACTCTGATCTGGGGTCAAACTCACAAAAGTCAAACTTGGTCAACTCTTCTAACTTAACGCTTCAACAATGAAATTCATTCTTCCAAACTAATTCCGAATCACCCGAAAACTGAAAATCGACGATACACACAAGTCGTAATACATCATATAGAGCTACTCATGCCCTCAAACCACCGAGCGAAGTGCAAATGCTCAAAACGAACGGTCGGGTCGTTACAAACTTCCACTTATTTGAATTCACCCGTTGATCTTAATCAATGCTAATTTTAGGATCACATATAAGTCAATATATTTTGCCTATTGGTTCGAACTTCTACACAAATACATGCAAAATCATATAGCTAAATTGCAAATCCAAAGAACTTCACATGTAGGACAGGATATTTTCCTCTCTTGACTTAGGTAGGATGAACAACTTATCATTTTCAGGAATTTAAATTTGATTGTTTTATAACTAATATTTATGTCATTTTTTAGATCTTATATTCCCTGAAGGGCCAGAGACTAGTTGTTAGTAGAAAGGGGGATGCCTTTCATGAACCCAACTATTCATTCGTCCTTGGTATCATAAACCCATAATTTTAAAATTGCAATAACGAATTTATCAAGTTTAAATGTTTGAATCCGCCTCCGATTACATCGTCTTAGTCTTCCATAATTTGCATAGTTAAGATATTTTTTCTTTGACTATAAAAGTTACTCCATTAAGTTAATACTTAATTTACAGTTCCTTTATAATATTTAATTTTTTTTTATTACTAGATGAAAATAAAAAAGAACCCGTTATTCAGGTCGAAGGAGGATTATCTAATATCTTTGCTCTATCTTGACCAGATTAATTACGATTTTGCAATAGACCCCCGTAATTTGGATCCATATAGAGACGTTAACCGTTTATTATAATGTCTCTTCACAGCTTAATTTTTGCTGTCTGAGAAGCATCCTTGTCCAGCATAACTTCTAACTCCTATATCTATTCCAATGTGGTAATCTTCTTCTCATCAGTATCTCTCCTTAACTACTACAAACTTGTCGCCCTCTCTCGTTCAGCCTAGAATTCTAGTACTTCTTTCACAATACGTAAATGTTTCACGTTCTGTTTTTGTAGCATTCATACAATTGAAACTTCGCAACTGCAGATGCTCTGCAGTTTGAAGGTAAACCAAAGTTATTTGGTACTGTTAATGTTTATGAATTTTCAATATATGCACGTGCGCCTTACTTGCTGCTCGAACTATGTATACATATATACAAAAGTTAATAGTATGTCTTAAGATATGGACCGACTGAATTTTGAATCATGAATATCAGTGTCGAAGCCAGAAAGTTTTCCAAGGGTATTCAAATTTAAAAGAATTAAAAATAATTCCCGATAAATGATGTTCAATATATATTATATACATCTAAAATTTAATATTTTACTTAGTGTAATTTTTCATAATATTTCGGCGAAGGGTGGTCAATTTAGCAAAAGGTGGCTTCGCCCCTGATGAGTATGTGTTTGCGTTTACATGATCTTTCTCCGGTTTATACTTTGGTTATATATTAGCATTGCTAAAGTTGTCTTCTTTAATTAGAAATTGATGTTTGATACAACTAACTTACATTGGTCTTTTCTTTTTTTAGTGTTTGTGTAGATAACGTTATGGTTTTGGACGCTATAACGGGATTGGGAGTGACGGCCTTGTCAGGTTCTGATGATCAGGTGTTTGTAAATTTAACTCTCTTCATCGCACTTCTCTGTGGATGCATTGTGATTGGTCATCTTCTTGAAGAAAGCCGATGGATTAACGAGTCCATCACAGCTCTTGTTATCGTAAGACTTGTTCTTAATTTCATGTTGTACCAAACACAAACACAAACACAATTACACATCTCTAACAGTTTTTATATGTACTATCTGTGTTATCTCGTTTCGTTAATGGATATCCATCCTTTCTTTTGGCTGCAGGGTTTATCTGCTGCAGGCATCACTCGACTAACTACTAATAGAAAGAGTTCTCATCTTTTAGAATTTGACGAACAACTATTCTTTGTTTATGTTATACCTGCCATTATATTCAATGCCGGGTAAGTTTTTCATCATAGGGTACGTAATAGTGGTTTGTTATGTTATTATGGTGTTAATTTGGCTATTATTGCACTATTTCATGAATCTTGCCAGCCACATATTAGTAAAATTGAGTGCTCTGCTGAATTACAAATTATTCGAAGGACAACATCACATTCTGCTAAGGGGCCATTGTGTTTTTCCTTGGGATTTCTACTATCTACATATGGAAGAGACAGAATACTTTTAAACAATTTTTTCCTCTTGTGGTCGTGTAATCTATGATATAACTTAAATATGGAAGTCTTATGCGTATACTAAGAGGGTCGCCACCTTAATAACTGGCACTGTTTTTGTGGTTAACTGGCAAACAGAGAGAAAGGGGAAAAAAAAAGAGGATTGTTTTATTTAGTTTATGATAACATAATCTTTTATCAGGTGTTTAATGTAATCTATTGAGTCTGATTAATTATTTTTTGTTTTTACTTTACCAGTTTCCAGGTGAAAATGAAGCACTTTTTCAGGAATTTAGGGACCATTGTGCTGTTTGGTGTCCTTGGCACATTGATATCTTTCGGCGTCGTATCATTTGGTATGCCTTCTTCAGTCCTTCTCCTTCAATCAGTTAAAGAAAGATAATGCCTAGTCCTTAAGTTAAATTTCTACGAATAATTTGCAACTATATGCTCTCTGAAGTGTAATGTGGTTAGATCAGTCTTGATTTTATTCTTGAGTTACTATGTGATTGTCTCTCTTAATTTTATTTCAAATTATTTATTTAGGTGCATGGTTGTTGCTTGGGAAGCTGGATACCGGTCTGGAGTTAAGAGATTATCTTGGTAATCTTTTCCTCTTCTCTCCGTCAATTGGTTATGTGGTTATTGATTTGTTACAATGGAAAAGTAATGAAACAATTGATAGAGGGATGGAAAAGTTAAAACATACAAATGATGTAGTTATTAGAAGGAAAAACATACAATTGGTGTCCTGCTTTCTTCCTTACATCTTCTGATGATTACTAAAATTCTTTTACTGCAGCGATTGGAGCTATATTTTCAGCAACAGACTCTGTTTGCACATTGCAGGTTTTCTCCTAAAACTGCAATTTAATTCCGAAGATAAAAACAGATTACTAAAATAGCAAGCTGTGTTTGCTACAGGTGCTTGATCAGGATGAGACACCTCTTCTCTACAGCCTAGTCTTTGGAGAAGGTGTGGTAAATGATGCTACATCAGTGGTGCTTTTTAACGCAATCCAGAAATTCGACCTCTCAAACATCAACTCACGAGTGGCCTTATCACTTACTCTAACTTTTCTCTACCGATTTGTGGGAAGCACTTTGCTCGGAGTACTTGTGAGTCAGCCTGCCTTTTTCGCATTATGTTTTACATTAGTGCATTAGTCAATTTTTCCCTATCTTTTCGACACAACTTCGAGTTGGGAAACAGATTTTTCTTCTGGATAAGACTCAACATCTTACATAACCTGGTTTCTTTTTACACTCTTTTGATCTGGAAGTACTTGTATATATTGGCAAGAAGCTGACTAATATACGCATGATCAGATTTTGTTTATGATCCGTCTATTTATAATAGGCTTTATCAATATCTCATACATGTCTGATATGATGCTCTTCTTATGCAGGTTGGATTGCTAAGTGCATACATAATAAAAAAGATATACCTTGGTAGGAGGTGTGTATAAATTTCTTCATGTGGTCTTTATTTATTTCATGGATTATGGTTCAGATATATTATTCTTTGATGTTTATCAGTCACATCTCAGTTAATATCAATACACAAACTTTAGCAATCAGAAAGATTGTTTGGTTTCCACTTCCCAGTAGATAATTCGACATATTCTTCATTTGCAATTCAATAAGCCTCAATTCTGATGGCAGGAAGTCAACCGATCGTGAAGTTGCTCTCATGATTCTCATGGCTTACCTTTCATATGTTATGGCAGAAGTAAGTTCCTGTACACATGAACTGCATGAGTTTTATATCAACTTATCAGGTCTCACTGTTTGTAGTTTCTTTGATTATTGATCTTGATAATGTTGATAATCATGCCTACCTTTCAGCTGTTTGATTTGAATGGAATTCTTACAGTATTTGTCTGTGGGATTGTCATGTCACACTATACCTGGCATAATGTGACCGATAATTCTAAAGTGACAACAAGGTATGTCAAAACATTCAGACTTTATAAATCTTTTTCTCAGTTGGATTCAATTTTAATCTTCTTCTTCAAAGAATCTTAAAGTAGCCATATCGACATTTCTGAATTTAACTTGATTTTCAACAGGCATGCTTTTGCAACAATGTCATTTATTGCGGAGACTTTCATTTTCCTTTATGTTGGTATGGATGCCTTAGATATCGAGAAATGGAGATTCGCTAGCCACAGGTGATACTGAAATCTATTTCATTTAAAACATAAGATCGAGCTTGGCCCTAGGCAAATTTAGAGTCAATGATTATGTTTGTGACGCTCATATAGTAGTTAAACGCCCTATTTATTTGCTTTGCCTTTTGATTTTGGACTTGTTTCCACAGTCCTGGAAAATCTGTTGCAGTGAGTGGTGTGCTGCTTGCCCTGGTTATGGTTGGAAGAGCGTGCTTTGTAATACCTTTGTCCATTTTATCAAATTCTTGGAAGCAATCTAAGGATCACGAGCTCGGCTTCAAGCACCAGGTTTATTGACTTTGCCAAAATTTCGTGCTGCTACTGAATCGCCATGGAAAAACTTAATAATTCATCTTCACAGGTTACAATATGGTGGGCTGGTTTGATGCGAGGAGCTGTTTCAATGGCGTTGGCTTATAACCAGGTAGATAATTGAATTCTCTTCTTCTCATATCTCTAAAAGATGAAAAAGGAGAAACATGAGGGAGGAGTACTTACATCTAAAACTGGAAATCTTGTTGTTACTCGATAAAGATAATATTACCGATTGAAGCCTGATTCTTGTTTGTAGTTTACAAGGTTTGGCCACACACAATTGCCAGGAAATGCAGTCATGATTACCAGTACCATTACAATTGTCCTCTTCAGTACTGTGGTAATTAAACTTCCTCACTCCTTTGCTACCTGTGTTTTTTAGTTACCTTTCATTACATGAATCAACAAACATCTTTTTGGTTCTCGCACATCACTATATCGGTTGTGAACCAATTGAGTCCATTGATTGCTAAGAGTCATGAGTAATGAGCTAATAGGTTGAGTGGACTCTCCCACCTGATATACTAGTACTGCTGTTTAGTCTATATATAATATCTAAAAAATTTCTACTGTTCTCAATATTTGTACTGATCTTTTTTCTTTTGGGACCTCTTTAGGTGTTTGGGTTGATAACAAAGCCTCTGATAAGGTACTTGCTCCCTCCATCAAAAGATATCAACATGAGTTCTTCTGAACTATCCCTCGGACTCCTACTTCTCAACGGGCTAGAACATGAAGGTGATGTTCCTCGGATAAGCAGTTTGACAATGTTATTGAAAAGACCTGCACAAACCATTATTTACTTTTGGAGTAAGTTTGATGATGCTTTTATGCGACGCGTGTTTGGAGGGAGGGACTCCATGCCAGATACACCAGTGTCTTCAAATGAAGGAAGTGATCACGGTTCACAATTTGGAAGTAATCATAGCTTACATCTCGTTTAGAAAATAGTTTTTTTTTAGGAAACAGGATAGGTTTCTAGAATTGCCGGTTTTCCTATCAAGTATCAACCTTAACCATCAATAGTTGCAAGGATGCCTTCTGTATATATTCATGAATTACACTAGGCTGAATTGCTTGTAAATATTCAGATACTAATCTCTAATTCTGATGATTTAGCTAAGCTTGTACATATATCTGCGTTTCTATTTTTCAAATGGAGTATATTTCTTGGTTTGGACTTGTTTTTTCTCGAGGCAGCCCGTTTACATGCTATATATTTTGATGTTGCTCCAAATGGAAGGGCCTGGCTTGAGAATAGGCTTTGGTTTATTTTCCTTTTTCTTTTTAACCCCCACTGCACCCTAGAGGATCAATAGTGTTTCACTTATCCTTGAATGATTCGAACCTTTGACGGTTTGACCTACTCGTTGGTGGTGAAGGTGCTCTACTGAATCAGCTTTAGTTAGAGCAAACCTCACTCGTGATGCCTAAGGTTATTTGATATAGTATAGCTGTTCTATAGGATTGTTTTCTTCTAGTTGGACTTTATGATGATGTCTTTGGATTATGGTGATATAAGTTCGAACTGAGGAGCTACGTCGCAGAGACCCTTTAACTAACACATGCTAAAAAAACAAGTAATAACTCGTCTCGTGCTTGACTCTATCCGTAAGACAGGTGTGTAACCAACCAACCAACCACCTAGTGAGGAGAGGAGACAAAATTAGAGAAGAACTCTTATGTACAATCAGGGGCGGCCCGACGTATTTTGGGGCCTAAAGCCAAACTTTAATGAGAGGCCTTAATATTTTGATTTTTTTAAATTATTCGAAGTCAATTTTTCTAGCTTTTTTTTAGATGCAAAGTTACTTGAGTTTTTTGAATTCTTCTTCTTTTCTTGAGTTTTTCATAACCAGATTCACACTTTCTATTTGACATACTTATCTTCTAATAAATAATCTAAAAATGTACTAAATAGCAAAATATTAAATTTTAGATGAGAAAATAATAAAAAGATATAATAAATAGCAAAATATTAAATTTTAGATGAGAAAATAATAAAAAGTTAGAATGATAGAACCTGGTTGAAGAACGGATAGCTTGATATCAAATTAAAATTTCTGCTCGAATATGCTTGTCGTAAGACTTGAATTATGAAAATAGAACAAACAAAAAACACCTCACTATTTCTTGAATCAATACACTGAACTCTGAAATCTGAAATTCCACAATAATGCTTGATCTTTGGCTATTGAAGAATGGAGTCATGAATTGATTAATTGAAGAACAAAGTATAAAAATATAATATAGTGGCATAGTGCTATTAGTGCACACGTTGTTTTCACTTTGCTAGACAAAGTTGTGCTCGAGAAAGTTGTGGTCCACTATCTTAAAATTGTGTTCTCTTTTTATGCAATCTTCCCACGCATTGTTTCACTTTATAGTTTTTTTTTAAAATTTTATTTTATTATATATATATATAGAATTTAGGAATAACAAAAAATGGGCCCAAATAAATGTGGGGCCTAAAGCAATTGCTTTACCCGCTTTATGAACGGGCCGCCCCTGTGTACAATAAGCATTGGCTCTTCTCTTCATAAACTCTTCACTGTACATACGACCCCATCAACACATGACCTTATTCATTAAAAATGTTCTCTTTTGCCGGAAAATGTGGAGATTGGCCTATCTATGTACAGTCAGACTTCTCTATAACACCATCCCTATTCAAGCTTTTTTGGAACCAATTTTTATGTTATGTTATAATATATATTCTCTATAACAGCACTTCGCTATAACATCGTAAAATATTCGAAACAAACGAATCTATTATAGAGAGGTTTGACTGTATTGGGACATAGCAATCGATATCCTTTTGATACTCACTTAGTCACTGCTCTCTCTCTATCATTTTACATAAAGAAAGATTTGCCTGATTTTTGTAACATGATTTTAAACTAATAAGGCAAAATGGCCTAGTGGCCACTTAAACTTGTACCAGTTTGCAAATCCGGTACATAAACTTACATTTTCCCCATTTGAGCACTCTAACTTGATGGAATGGATACTAATAAATACATCCAACAGAGCGTGTATATCGATTACGCTGACATGTACAACACATCATATGTTTGACTATTTATTGCTTGACATGTATGTTTGTGGGTGCATTTTTAAAATTTAATTATCAAAATTTTATTATATTTTTTACTTTTCTTCTCCACTCAAACCCCCTCCCCTCCCCCAGCAATCCGTAAAAGAACAAAAAGTTTCCGACCAAATCCCAAATCCAAAATCGGCAGCCCCTGTTTATCTATTATCTCCATAATCATGTTCTTGGAGATTCGTCGAGAACATATTCTTCAATCAAATCTCAAGAACCTAAATCAAACAACAATAATTTGAAAGTTTCCAAAGGTTCTTGTTTACCCTAAAATTCGAATAACAATTAAACTTATCTAGTGGTTTTAAGGATACATGATTTAATTCAATACCAATTGATAAACAAAGAATTGAATAAATAGTCTGAATAATAAAATAAATCAAACCGGTATTCTAGAAGAGCTTTCGACCTCGATTCGATATGATCTCCAGGTTGGATAAGGAGAACGGTAAAGAACAGAAAAATAAACAATGATGGACAGTAGTAGATAGTAAGCGAAATAGAGAGCAATATTTTTGTATATCTTTATCAGTGAATCAATGCCTCTTACAAATGAATAGGGTCCCTCTTTATATAGTGGAGAAATTCTAAATAAGGTACAATTCTAATAATGGAAACAATTCCCATGATTGACGTCAATAACCGCTTGATTTGATCTGTTCCGAAATTTTCGCCGAGATCTTCGGTCGGTTGCTAATATCTCGCCATTCCGTTATTACTCCTTGCTCGAAGTCGGTCATGCTCGGTCTCGATCTTCAGCGAGTACTTCGATCTTCATGCTCCATACTCTGCCATTGAGCTCGAGCCTGGTCTATTACGAGTTTACTTTCGAGGCAGCTTCTCGTACCTATGAAATCTGACGTGCCCGATTTCGACCGTATACAGATAGTCCATGCGTTTCTTGGAATAAAATGATAAGAAACGGTTTGAGCCTTGATTTTTCGAAACCTCGAGCATGACGTCGTCCTTATGACGTAAGTGACGGATGTGATCGAAACGTCCCGTCAGTTCAGTTCCCCAAATCATAAATGCTTGTCAGTTACCGGTCGGCCACTAACGCCACCGAACCGTCACCGTGAACCTATAAATACCCGCTCCTTAATTGAATCAAACTTTACTTTTGCTCTAATCAAACCTCTAAGTATTCTCACTCTTTTCACCTCCTCATTTTCGCCGTCTGTAGAGCCACCGTCGTTAGCACCGAAACCACCAGTTTTTTATCTTTCTTCGCTCTTCTTTACTTATACAAATGGCGAAAACCTCAAAGACTGTACCGTAGAAGGAGAAAGCTTCTTGATCCTCTTCTCGGCCGTCCGGCTGCAAGGCGCCGATGGAGCCGCTTCCCCATGAATATGTTCCCAGACCGTGTACTCTAAAATCCGACTTCAAGGTCGAAAACCCTTCATCGATCCCGGGTTGATGTATATATGCTCAATATCGAAGAGCCACCTCGAGGTCGTGAAGAAGGACTGCAACTGGGGTCCCGAGGTCGTGGTGCAAATTCCTGCTCCCGAAGAGAGCATCACCGCTTATGTGGAAGGGTTCTTAAGTGTTTACACTTACTCCTTCGCATTGGGTCCCCTCGACCCAGTGATTATTAATCTCTGTAAAAGATATCAGATCACCCTCGGCAAAATTCACCCCTCTCTATTGCGCATAGTAATCATGTTGCGCTTCTTCTCTAGCAAGGCCGAGGGGCTAGAGTTTACTCTAAATCACCTCATGCGGTTGTACTGGCCTCGAATCTACCGAGGACTAATCAGGCTCCAACGCCGGGCAACGAAGGCCTTGATCTCGAGCATCGACGAGGACAAGGATCGGGGTTAGATGAGCCGTTCTGTACGGGTGAGGACCTGCGACATTATCCCGGAAGAGAAGATGTCATTCCCTGAGGAGTGGAACTTCGACCGTAAGTAATCTTTTAAACTTTGTTCTTCGTACCTTCTTCGACTTCGCCTGATATCCCCTTTCGATATACAGCCATTCCTTGGATGCCTCAAGCAGTACATGACCTCGAAGATTGGGTTCGGAAGTTAGCCTCAACTTCCACATATGTCGAACGCGCTTGGCGTGATTTGGCAAAGGGCAGATGTGAGGCCAAGAACCACGGTAAGGACCTCCTTTTTCATGTTCTGAAACACTTTTTGTACTCCATTCATCACTAATTTTCTTTCATGCAGGCTTGACCAAGGATGCCATTTTGAGGCTTTCAAGTGTTGAGGAAGAAATCAAGTCCCCGGTTCCGAAGCCGGGAGAAGACAAGAAGAGGAAAACTGCCTCGCAGTCCGAGGACCCCAAGCCCAAACCTCGAAGGGTGAGGAGGAAAGTAATCGCTCTCACGATGGACTCGGTCCAAAAACTGAGAGATGAAGAGGAGGAAGAAGAGGAAAATGCCTCGGCACTGATGGTCCGACCTAGGAAAATCGTCGAGGTCACCAAACCTTCTGAGCCGACGGCGGCAGCTAAAATCAAGCCTCGTGTCGAGGAGGCTTCCAAAAAGAAATCGGGGGAGGATCCCGAATTACCAAAGGTCGAGACCGTTTCTCAGCCATCTGCAACTACACCGGACGGGGCTGGTTCTGAGACCCCGAAGATCGATCAGAGCATCCCGAGCGACTTGCTCGGGACCATGACAGCGGGTCACTTGCCTTCTCTCCCGACCTTTTTTGAGGAGGCACTAGGAGAAGCTCGAGATTTGAAGACTCCTGATATATGCGGAGGCTCTAGTGTAGGGGATCCATTTCGGGATTGCTTTACTGGAGTCGATGATGCCTCTGATATCGGTGACACTTCTATTCTTTTAGAAGAGGCCCAACGTCTCTTATCTCTGGTAAGAATCAGTTTACTGCACTTTTTTTCTTTACTCATCTTTTTTCTTTTTCTCTAAATCTGACATGTGTTTTCCTTTTTTGTATAGGCCTTCGCCAAGTTTCGAGCTGACCTTAGCCAGTGTGAAACCAAGCTCCAAAGGGTCCCGGAGGAGAGGAACGCTTTGAAGCTTCTTTGCGGCTAAAAAGACGAAACTATAAAGGACCTTCAAGCGGATTTGGCCAAGGCTCATGAGGAAGAGGCCGAGCTAGATAAGTAGGTGAGCATCCTTTTGATAAAGTACGGACTCGACCCAAATGTGGAGGCTAATACTTCATTATCTCAGCTGCAACTAAAGGTTGAAATGATCGAGCTACTTCAGGGAGAAGTCGATCAAGTAAAGGTCGATTGTGATTGGTGGAAAGAGAATATGGACTGCCTGGCAGCAGAAAAAGAAACTACCTTGGCCAAACAGTCATCGGCCGAGGTTCAACTTCGGGGTTTCAAAGAGAAAAGTTCGGCCCAAGCCAAGAGGATCGAGGAGCTTGAAACCGGGCTTGTTAAGGCCAAGTCGGAGATCGAGAAGACAAAAGTCATGGCGGACAAGTCCATTGCCATGTACCGGGCCGATGCTGAGGCTGCTCAAATGCAGTTAAGGGAGGCTTCTGACCGAGAGCAATGGATCATTGAGTCGGCAAAGTGTCAATCCCGGAGGGAAACCCTCAAGGAAATCCATACTCGGGGTTTTGACCTCTCCGAGGAAATAGCCCGAGCCAAGGTGCTTGAGACTGAAGCCAGGCAGCTTGCCTCCTTTGACAACCAAGACGATGATGAATAAGGTAGTCGAGGTGGATCCGATGAGGGGCCTAAAGAAGAAGTTGCTCCCGAAGAAGAGGTCGAAACCGACCGTAGTTAGGACTTAGTTTCTCTTTTTGTAAGACCTTGATCGATCTCTTGTACATAACCTTTTCTATCAATATATAATAGAAAAACTTCTTTTGAATGTCTTCTCAATTTTATGTTCAAACGTGTTTTGTGCTTTAGCCTTGTGAAAGTTTTGTTGCTGCAGCCTCTGTAATTGGGTGAACACTAGTTCGAAATTAGAACAAAACCCTTAGTTTTTTTAGACACGCAAGGGCGAGTCCCCGAGCTCAATAATATATTCGAGATTTCTGATGGCTTGATCGATGTCATTACTGCACTGTTTTTATAACTGAGTTCGAGTATGTTTCGAACTTAGAATAGAATAAACCCTTAGCTTTTTTATCAAATAATGGATAATTTTCGAACTTACAGTAACATACCCCTTAAGGTTTTATGACGGATCCTTGAGCTAAGTTCAAATCAACTTTATTTGAACTCGGAATAGTGGAACCCTTATGTCCGAATTGAGTGAGAACAAAGTCTCGAACTCTAAATGTATTGGCCCTTAGGCTCTTTTAGGTTGGGACCATATGGCCTCTAAAAGACGGCTATTATTCCCCCCTTTTGGCTTATTACCCGTTGGGTTTTTTGAGGGTCCGATGTCGGTTAAAACCCTTTTGCTTTTTGTGCCTTAGCACATTTGTGTTAAAGATAATTTGATACCTCTTAAGGTTTTTCAAGGGCTGATTTTATTGAAGTCCTTTTGATTATTTGCCGAGGGTAGCCTTTTTTAACTGGTTTTTCAGAGAATTTGAAGGTCTATCATTATTGCGGAATTCAGACGTCTTCGAGCCGCGTTATTTACACCGTAGCCTTTAGTTTGGCCGTAGCCTTCGGGTATGCCTCTTAGGCTTATTTACCATAACATTTCGGACTTGTTTGAAATGTCAGTCCCCGAGAATGGTGGCCTTGGCCTATAGATCGAGGGGTGCCTCTTTGAGGTTTTATGCATTTGTGTTTAGATAACTCGAATATGCCTATCATCGATGGTAGTCCCCGAGTGTATATTTGCACTTTGGCTCTTGAGCCGTTTCTCGCAATATCATAAGCACGAGGTTTGAATAGTAGATAATTCTCTTCGAGACACAAGATGTTTAAATGAAGATAGAATGCATTTTTGAATAGTTTATACATGCGTACATGTTTTGCCATCGGGGCTCGACTAATTTATATGGACACGGTTCACTTGACAGTTTGGTCCATTACAAAATTTCCCTATCGAGGCCCTTTGACATGAGGTACTATTCTAGAAAATACAACATCCGAGGGTGATGCCTGATAAGTAGGGGTTTTAGCCTATTATTTGCTCTCTTTTGCTTAGGTTTTGGGTCAAAAATGTGTAAAGGTATTCCCGAAAATTAACTTAATGTGCTTGCTTGCAGGGTTTGGTCAAAATGAGGCAAAGAAGCTATAATCAACTCATGAATGAGTCAAACCTGCACGAATTCAAGGCTGAGACTGGAGCGCTGAGAGCGGCAGAAAAGCGCGGCCGCGTAAGGACCACCACTGAGGCGGCCACTATTACGCGGTCCGCGAAAGTAGATTCAGAGAAGCTACTTTGAGTACTAAAATCACCGCTGACCGCGTTGGAAAGGCGCGGTCGCGAAATCTTTGGCGCAACCGCGGGGGGATTTTCGCTAGAGGAGATGGGAAAACAGGTCAAGAAGGTGAAGAAGAATCAAGAGCAGTTAAAGAAAGAGGTGGAGAAGCTTACTTCCGCCGGATATTCCTCTGGACCTCCTTATGGAGGAGACTGCACCGGCAGCACAAAAAGCACAGGCATCAGAGCAGGAGGCTGACAGAGAGCCAGAGAGAAGATTTGTGGTACCCAGACCGAGGACTTGGAGATTCAGTTAGAGGATCCTATTGGAGCTGATGAGCCTACACAGTCTGAGGACCCTACCGGAGTGCCTGATCCCATGCAGACAGAGACCACATAAGGAGTTTTCTTTACTCTCTATCCCTCCCCTGATCTTATTTTTACTTTTAACATTGAGGATAATGCTAACTTCTATTTGGGGGGAGGGGGGTGGTCTTATTTTGATTTGATTTTGATGACTGGCATGTAATAATTATGATACAATTTTTCTTTATTTTTACTTATCGTTATTTTCATTTTCGTTATTTTTCACTTTTGGTATGTATATAACTTTACCATTCCATATATATATTCATCCCCATTTCGTGTATATTCGTTTTACTCCCTTATTGTACATATTCATTTTACTTTCCGTATTTTACTTTATAACTTCTTTTATAATTTTCCTTAATAGCTTAGCTTCTTATTTCCTTTAGTAGCTTCTTTTTGAGTTTGTAGCCTCTTTTTACATTTCTGCGTGATCAATAAGCCTTTGGTTTTCTTAATACCACAGTTATTTCCAAAGGTGGATGTTGTGTGAACTGGGTGGCTCTTCCCAACGATGGATGGCGTGACAACCTTCTTAAGGGATTGAGTCTATTTTTCTTTCTGTTTTGATATATAGTAGTAATGAATAAAAGTGTCTCAAGTAGGCTTCACTTGGCACTAACACATTTACCTTCGACCTCATGGTTAGAGACAAGTTTGTTGACGAGATTAGCTCTAGTTGTGACCTTTAGACTCTTGAGTTAACTAAAACTATCATCAAGTGGTTTCTGTGAGCCATCTGTGATCTTCAATCTTAGTNCTTTTTGAGTTTGTAGCCTCTTTTTACATTTCTGCGTGATCAATAAGCCTTTGGTTTTCTTAATACCACAGTTATTTCCAAAGGTGGATGTTGTGTGAACTGGGTGGCTCTTCCCAACGATGGATGGCGTGACAACCTTCTTAAGGGATTGAGTCTATTTTTCTTTCTGTTTTGATATATAGTAGTAATGAATAAAAGTGTCTCAAGTAGGCTTCACTTGGCACT
>AWOL01S0011171.1:192036-203717 GCA_000715115.1 Nicotiana otophora | reverse complement strand
CGTGCCAACAAGTCCAGAACTTACCCTGAATGTTTTTCTAGGCGAAATTCTAAGTGTAGCTCGACTTGAGAAGTGATTATAGGCTCTCCTTGGTCCCATTTGAACTTTGAAAACTTTCGTAGCCTACCATTATGATATCCTTAGTCAACCCCTTTGAGCCTAAGCCTTTTTCATTCAATAACCACATTACAAGCCCTCATCCATTTTATAATGACCCTCTCTTGGCACCCAATCTTTCCTTAGTATTCATGATGAACATTTGGCAAAAGTATAAGTTTGGGGGAGAGACGAGGATTTCAAAGTGATGAAAGGTTCAAAGAACAAAAAGAATTGATGAAAAGATAAGGCAAAGAAAGGATGAAAAACCAAAAAGAAGCATGTCAAAAAGAAAGTAAAGGTTGAAAGGATTCAAGAAAACAATGTTGAAAGGCATGGAATGAAAAAAAAAAGAGAGGAGAAAAATGATTGTCATGAAGAAGAAAGAGTGGCAATGTGTATCTCTAGTTCCCCTAAGGAAGAAGAAAATGACTCAAAAGAGTCAAGAAAGTATGAGCCGAAATGAGAAAATGGAGTGTTTAAGGAAAGATGATACCATCATAGTTCATTATGTCCTACCTTGATCCAAACATCCTTCATTACATCCCGCTAAATCCCTATAGGATTTCA
This sequence comes from Nicotiana otophora, assembly GCA_000715115.1. Lineage (NCBI taxonomy): Eukaryota > Viridiplantae > Streptophyta > Magnoliopsida > Solanales > Solanaceae > Nicotiana > Nicotiana otophora. The sequence goes on along the minus strand of AWOL01S0011171.1, from coordinate 203,051 downwards.
AGTTGAGTGAGCTTACATTAGTGGTGATTTACATGAGGGGAAAGCTTATGGTACCTAGAGTCGAACTTATGATAATGCTAAAGCCCTGATGTTGTGATAATGCATTTGTGTTGAGGGTAATTGTTAGTCCCAATTGATGCTTGATGAAGTCACCTTAGGACAGCTGAAATTTTCATTTATTTTTCTTGTGGAGGTGGAAATTACCTTATTTGCTTGAGGACAAGCAAAAGCTTAAGTTTGGGAGAGTTGATAAGTTGGGTTTTTAGCCTATTATTTGCTCTCTTTTGCTTATGTTTTGGGTAAAAAATGCTTAAAGGTATTCCTGAAAATTAACTTAATGTGCTTGCTTGCAGGGTTTGGTCAAAATGAGGCAAAGAAGCCATAATCAACTCATGAAGGGGTTAAACCTGCACGAATCCAAGGCTGAGACTGAAGCGCTGAGAGCGGCAGAAAAGCGCGACCGCGTAAGGACCACCACTGAGGCAACCACTATTACGCGGTCCGCGAAAGTAGATTCAGAGAAGCTGCTTTGAATACTAAAATCACCGCTGACCGCGTTGGAAAGGCATGGCCGCGAGGGGATTTTCACTGAGAGCGTGGTTCGAGGTTCAGAGACTCTATAGTTTGGGCTCAAATGAAGAATGCAGCCCGCATCCAAATTACGTAGCCGCGAATTGATCTTACGCGGACGCGAAGGGAATTCCGCTGAGAGCGCATCTTGAGGTTCAGAGACCGTGCAAGTCGGACTTAACTGAAGAACGCAGTCCTCGTCCAAATTACGCGACCGCGTCCAAATTATGCGACCGCGATGGAAGCACACACAGACGCGGTTGAAATTACGCGGTTCGCGAAACTAAGCCCAATCCAAGCCCAGTATTGAAGAAACGCGGACCACGCTCATTATTACGCGGCCGGAAAAGCTCAAGTGCGGACGCGGTCAGAATTACGCATCCGTGAATCCTCCACAGGGGTATGTTTGTTCGGAAATTTTAGCCTAGTATAAATAGATCCTTTTATCAATTTTAGGTTAAGTTTTTGCTTAGTAGAGCACGTGAACGGCTGGTTTTTCCGTTTTTGGGCAATGTTAGAGTAGATTTACCTTCAAACTTTAGATTTTCATCTTGTACTTTAATATTATGGCTTATATTTCATCTTTATCTTTGATTTCTGTTGTTATTATGAGTAGCTAGACCCCATAGCTAGGGTTGTGACCCAACTTTAGTGTGGGTATTTAATAGGTCTTGAATTTTAGGGCTTAATTGTTTATGGGTTAGTAATATTTAACCTAGTTCATGCTAAAATTATAGAATTAGTGGTTGCAAACACTGACTCATGCCTTTATGACTTAGGCTCTTCTTGAGAAAGAGGGACTAAGTCTAGGAAAATTAGGCTAACAAGGAATTGGGGTGAACTCAAGAGATTGATAGCCCCAATTAAAGGGTTAAACCTAGAGATAGTAATACCCGACTTGAGCCAATTTCACTTGTATTGTATGAACACCCATTTGGGCTTGAGAAAGCCAAATCGGGCATAGTCACTCAAACTACCGAGAGGTATAGAGTGAGAACTTATGTGTGATGGTTATATCACGGCCCCAATCATAACAAGCTTGTCTTAGATTCTTGATACACATTAGATACTCACCTAGGCGGAAGTCACTTCCCTAGTGCCTTTTAACACTTGAAAACTTTCACCAAAAATATTGTATTTAGCTTACACTTAGCATACAATAGTATAAAACTAGAATAGAATCAATCGCAACAATGTTTAGAAGTGCAATTAGGAATAACACGCATATCTAGATTAGTTAGATACCCAACTCCAAGCCAAATTAACTCCCTGTAGAAATCGATCCCGACCTCGTTGGGTAAAACTACATCGACCATCCTCGTTACTCTATAGTGATGTAGGTTTGGCCTTGACCAATGCCCTCCAGTATTCGAGGTTGATTGCGAAGAAGCCTTGGATACTATTGAATTGTCCTTAGGTAGCACATAATTATTTCCTCGTTAAAAACCTCACCGGAAAACCCAGTTGGGATAAAAACCGATCTAAGGGAAAAAGAGTGCAATACGTACTTTAAAACCTGAGGTCTCGATGTCTTTGGTCGAACTCCTGCAATCAGTTAACGTCGAATATATATAAACGAAAGAAGGGAGAAAATCGTACCTTAACAATAATATCGTTTGAGGAGTGATATGTTCCAGTTATTTGGTAATGGTTCGCTGTCCATTGTTCCGAGTTTATAAGACCCTTTTCCGACTATATCGAGGACTTGATAGGGTCCTTCCCAATTCGGGCCGAGTTTTCCTTCATTAGGATCTCGAGTGTTGATGGTGACCTTCCTTAGGACTAAGTCCCCGACCCTGAAGTGGCGAAGACCGGTTCTTCTATTGTAGTACCTTTCGATTCGTTGCTTTTGTGCAGCCATTCGAATAAGTGCTGCTTCTCATTTTTCATCTAATAATTCGAGGTTAGTATTCATAGCCTCGTGGTTCGATTCCTCCGATGCATGTTGAAACCTTGCACTTGGTTCTCCGACTTCGACTGGGATTAAGACTTCGGAGCCATACACTAAGGAAAACGGAGTTGCCCCTGTACTGGACTTCGATGTTGTTCGATATGCCCAAAGGGCTTCGGGCAGAATTTCTCTCCATTTCCCTTTAGCTTCGTTCAACCTTTTCTTCAAGTTTTGGATGATAGTCTTGTTCGTCGATTCGGCCTGTCCATTCCTACTAGGGTGATACGGTGTTGACAATATCCTTTTTATTTTATGGTCTTTGAGAAATTTTGACACTTTACAGCCGATAAATTGCTTACCATTGTCGCATACTATTTCTGCGGGTATCCTAAATCGACACATGATGTGATCCCAGATGAAGTCTATAACCTCTTTTTCTCTCACTTTCTCGAACGCTTGTACTTCAACCTATTTAGAGAAATAGTTAGTCATAAATAAAATGAACTTAGCTTTACTTAGGGATGATAGAAGAAGGACGACGATATCCATCCCTCATTTCATGAATGGCCATGAGGATAGGACTGAATGAAGTTGTTCTCCGGGCTGATGGATCATCGGTGCAAACCTTTGACATTTATCACATTTTCGAACAAACTCCTTAGTATCTTTTTCCATGCTATCCCAGTAGTATCCTGCTCTAATGATTTTGTGAATCAGTGATTCGGCGCTGGAGTGGTTCCCACAAGTGCCTTCATGGACCTCTCGTAAAACATAATCGGTGCCTCCTAGTCCTAAGCACACTGCCAATGGTCCATCGAATGTTCTTCTGTATAATGTTCCATCTTCAGACAATGTGAATCGAGCATCTTTGGTTCGTAAGGTCCTCGACTCTTTAGGGTCAAACGGGAGCTTTCTATTCTTCAAGTATTCAATATATTTATTCCTCCAATCCCAGGTTAAGCTTGTAGAGTTTATCTCGGCATGACCTTCCTCGATCACGAATCTCGAGATTTGAATGACAGTCCCCGAGCTGATCTCATCTTGTTCGACCGATGACCCCAAGTTTGCAAGTGCATCGGCATCACTGTTTTATTCTCGAGGTACATGTTGTAAAGTCCATTCCTTGAAACGGTGCAAAGTTACCTGCAACGTGTCCAAATACCTTTGCATTCTATCCTCTCGAACTTCGAAGGTTTTGTTTACTTGATTCACCACCAGTAAAAAGTCACACTTGGCTTCAATGACTTCTGCCCCCAGGCTTTTAGTTAGCTCGAGACATGCAATCATGGTCTCGTACTCGGCCTCGTTGTTAGTCAACCTAGAAGTTTTGATAGATTGCTTAATAGTGCTACTCGTGGGCGGCTTCAAAATGATGCCTAGCCCGAACCCCTTCACATTTGAAGCACCGTGTGTGAAAAGGGTCCATATCCCTGATGACGTGCCCGATTTTAACAAGAGTTCCTTTTCAACTTCGGGTACGAGGGTTGGAGTGAAATCGGCCACGAAGTCCGCTAAAATTTGAGACTTGATGGCCGTCCGGGGTTGATATTCGATGTCATGCCCACTGAGTTCGATGACCCATTTAGCCAATCGGCCCAATAGTTCGGGTTTTTGCAAAATATTACGAAGTGGGTAAGTGGTTAATACGCATACGGGGTGACATTGAAAGTATGGTCTTAACTTTCTAGAGGCGCTTATCAGTGCAAGTGCTAATTTTTCTAAGTATGAATATCTAGTTTTTGCTTCTCCTAAGGTTCGACTTACATAATAAACGGGAAATTGCAAACCTTGCTCCTCTCGAACTAGGACACCACTTACCCCGATTTTTTATACTGCCAAGTACAAGTAAAGTTTCTCATCTACCTTTGGAGTGTGAAGTAGTGGTGGCTTCGATAGGTATCGCTTCAACTCTTCCAATGCATGTTGGCATTCCGGGGTCCAGGCGAAATCGTTCTTCTTTTTGAGTAAAGAGAAAAATCTGTGGCTTCGATCTTATGACCTTGAAATGAATCAGCCTAAGGCAGCTATCCGTCCAGTAAATCTCTGTACGACTTTTACACTATCCATGTTCGCTTCTGAAAGAATTTGAACTAATTGTGCCACAGTTGAGCGTTTCTGTCCAATCGCTACATAGACACAATACAATGTCTCACTCTTGGCGATGTCTTCGATGGCCTTGATTTTATCGGGGTTGATCTCGATCCCCCAATTTGATACCATGAATCCAAGGAACTTGCCCGAACCAACCCCGAAAGCACATTTATCGGGGTTGAACTTCATGTTATATTTCCTTAAAATCTCGAACGTTTCCTGCAAGTGACCCAAATGGTCCTCTACGTGCAGGGACTTAACTAGCATGTCATCAATATAAACCTCCATTGATTTACCTATTTATTCTTCGAATATTTTATTCACTAGGCGTTGGTAAGTAGCTCCTGCATTTTTAGCCCGAAGGGCATTACATTATAACAATATGTTCCATACTTGGTGATAAATGAAGTCTTTTCTTGGTCTTCCGGGTTCATTTGGATTTGATTGTACCCGAAATAGGCATCGAGAAAAGTAACGATCTTGTGGCCGGCTGTGGCATCGATCATGCGATCGATGTTAGGTAGTGGAAAAGAATCTTTGGGGCATGCATTGTTTAAATCCTTATAATCTACACATATTCTAAGTTTGTCCCCTTTTTTAGGGACTACAACTACATTGGCTAACCATTCGGGATATTTTACCTCCCGAATGGATCCTATTTTGAGAAGTTTAGTTACCTCGTCCTTTATGAATGCGTGCTTTACTTCGGACTCGGGTCTTCTCTTTTGCTTCACTGGTTTGAATCTAGGGTCCAGGCTTAACCGATGTGACGTGACCTCCGGTGGAATTCCTATCATGTCTAAATGGGACCAAGCAAAACAATCTATGCTATCAACAAGAAATTGAATAAGTTTTTACCTGAGTTCGGGGGTTAATCCCGTTCCCAGATATACCTTTTGCTCGGGAAGGTACTCGATCAATATAACCTGTTCCAGATCTTCGACCATTGATTTGGTGGCGTCAGTATCTTCGGGAACAACAAAAGTTCGAGGGGTCAGAAAATCCTCTTCTTCTTCTTCTATCTCTCGCTTCCCTGATTCGGTCGAGGCCGGTGGCTGTGATTGCTATTTGACTTCCTGTTTATCTTTGATGTTCGACCTCTCCGAGGTTGACAGTGTCGATATCGGGGTCACCTCATCGACCTCAAACATTTTCTTTGCAGTATGCTGCTCCCCCTACACTGTTTTTACACCGCCCGACGTCAGGAATTTCATTATTTGGTGGATAGTTGAAGGGACTGCCCTCATATTGTATATCCAAGGCCTTACGAGCAGGGCATTGTACCTCATGTCGCCCTCGATTACGTGGAACTTGGTATCTTGAATGGTTCCAGCCACGTTCACTGGTAGAATAATCTCCCCGTTAGTTGTTTCACTGGCTATATTGAAGCCGTTTAAGACTCGAGTTGCGGGTACGATTTGACTTTGTAGGCCGAGATGCTTCACTACCCTCGATCGGATGATATTTGCTGAGCTACTTGGATCCACTAAAACATGCTTAACTTGAACTTTATTTAATAAGATAGAAATTACCAGAGCATCATTGTTGGGCTAAGAAACGCCTTCTGTTTCTTCGTTGTTGAATAATAAAGTGCCTTCGGGCACATAATCTCAGGTTCATTTTTCCCTAGTGATCGATACCTTAGTGCATTTGAATATGGGTTCTTGTGGGATGCCGACCCCACCGACGATCATATGAATGACATGTTGGGGTTCCTCCTGTTCATTTTTCCTGTTGGCGTCCCTTTCTCTGAAATGATTCTTGACTCAATCGCTGAGGAACTCCCGAAGGTGACCCTCATTAAATAGATGGGCTACCTCCTCCCTTAATTGCCTGCAATCCTCGGTCTTGTGACCATGCGTGCCATGATACCTGCACATCAAATTTGGGTTTCTTTGGGAAGGATCAGTTTGTATGGGTTTGGGCCACCTAGTATTTCTGATCCTTCCGATTGCCGAAACAATGCCCGAGGCATCGATGCTAAAGTTATATTCCGATAACCGAGGTGCCTCTGTGGGATAGGCATACTTGTCGAAACCACTTTTCTCATAAGTCCCCGAGAATTTCGTCCTCGATCACTTCTTTGATCGTTCCGGGCGGAATTGCGTCCTGAACCATTGTTCTTTCGATCTGCGGTATATGGTTGATATCGGTCCCTATTCGACCTTAGCTCTCTATCGACGTCCCTCTTATTTTTAACTGTCGACCTATTTGGATATACTGAACCGGAAGGGGCTCCTAATTGGTCGTCCTCGACCTTGATCTTCGACTGATATCTATTGTGTACATCTGCCCAAGTTATAGCTGGATACTCGATCAGATTTTATTTTAACTACCGTGATGCTATCGAACTCCGGTCGTTCAATCCTTGGGTGAAAGCTTGAACGGCCCCATCATCTGTGATCGGTGGCAACTCCATGCGTTCCATTTGAAATCGGGACACGAACTCCATTAGCATTTCATTATCCCTTTGTTTTAACTTAAAAAGTTCTGATTTCCTCGTTGCGACCTTTATGGCCCCGACATGTGCCTTTACGAAAGAATATCCTAACATGGCAAATGAATTGATGGAATTTGGTGGCAGGTTGTGATACCAAATCATTGCTCCCTTCGAAAGGGTCTCTCCGAATGTTTTCAACAACACAGATTCAATTTCATCATCCTCTAAATTGTTACCCTTGATGGCGCATCTATATGAAGTAACATGCTCGTTGGGATCGGTAGTCTCACTGTATTTGGGTATGTCTGGCATATGAAACTTCTTTGGAATAGGCTTCGGAGTCTCGCTTGGAGGAAACAGCTTTTGTACAAACTTCTTCGAATCCATCCCTCTCAAGATTGGCGGTGCCCCTGGTATCTGATCAACTCGAGAGTTGTATGTCTCCATTTTTTTATCGTTGGCTTCGATTCTTTTCTCCCCTGATTCAATTCTTTTGGTGAGCTCCTCAAGCATTTTCATTACCGCAGGATTAGTCTCCGATTTGTTACTATTCGATCTTTTCGGTACTGGCTCGGTACGACAAGTAATTTTTGGCTCAACCCTATTCGGAGCTCTATGTTGATTTTGTAACTGAGCAATAGCGGCTTGCTGAGCCTGAAGCATCTCGGATATCAATTGGAGACTGACTCCTTCGTCTCCTCTGCCCTGTGTTCCTTGGCCACTAGATCGGCCTTCTCTGTGTACACTCCCATCGAGATCTGTGCCTAGGTTTGAGTTTAGAACAACGTGCAAACTGACATCGACTGGGTTGGCAACCAATGCTGCCCCGAGATTAGCCTGTGGCACCTCGATTCCTGGAGCAATCACATTTTCATTTTCATCGTGGAATCCGAGGACATTATTAGCGTGTGTGAATGCATTTTATGAGTTTGACATGTTTTAACCTGAAAGCAAAGTCACTCAACAAGAACAAGCGTAAAATAATATATTTTACCAGAATCAATACTGAACAATCACTATTATCCTTAGCCCCACGGTAGGCGTCAAACTGTTTACCCTAAAATTCGAGTAACAATTAAAATTTTCTAGTGGTTTTAAGGATACGTGATTTAATTCAATACCAATTGATAAACAAAGAATTGAATAAATAATCTGAATAATAAAATAAATTAAACCGGTGTTCTAGTAGAGCTTTCGATCTCGATTCGAGATGGTCTCGAGATTGGATAAGGAGAACGGTAAAGAACAGAAAAATAAACAATGATGGACAGTAGTAGATAGTAAGTGAAATAGAGAGCAGTATTTTTGTATATCTTTATCAGTGAATCAATGCCCCTTACAAATGAATAGGGTCCCTCTTTATATAGTGGATGAATCCTAAATAAGGTACAATTCTAATAACGGAAACAATTCCCATGATTGACGTCAATAACCGCTTGATTTGATCTGTTCCGGAATTTCTGCCGAGATCTTCGGTCGGTTGCTAATATCTCGCCATTCCGTTATTACACCTTACTCGAAGTCGGTCATGCTCGGTCTCGATCTTCAGCGAGCACTTCGATCTTCATGCTCCATACTCTGCCATTGAGCTCGAGCCTGGTCTATTACGATCTTACTCTCGAGGCAACTTATCGTGCCTATAAAATCTGACATGCCCGATTTCGACCGTATACAATTCTAAAACCCATAGACCCAATAAAGAGTAGAAAGGTTCTGAAAAATTCTTCATCAAATAGTAGTTGGTTTAGCAGTGAAAGAGGAGATAAATTTAGTGGTGAAACAAAAGAAGCTTTTATCAGCTTGTCTTTTGGTCGAAAAGCAACTGAAATTCGTCGGAAAACCATATTTCACAGTGCCGCGTCGCCGGCTAACAGTGAATGGATGTGCTTCACCGGAGAAGGTGGATGGAACGGCCGTCTAAAAAACCTTCGACGAGTAAAATTGAGATGACATTCGTCGTCGGAGACTTCTTGAGGACACCAGACTTGGACTATAGAAGGGGAAAAGGGCGATCTTTTACCCATTCTTTTTCGTTTTCAATTTTTAAATTTTTTTTTTTTGACTTTATTATTCGGTTATTATTTTTTAATCAGAATATTATTTTCACACGTATTTTTTGCGTGATTGGAATGCATTTTATCCACATCACTTGTGTCACTGCCACATAAGCACAGTTAATGGTCAAAGTAGTTATTAGTATCCATTCCATCAAGTTAGAGTGTTCGAATGAGAAAAAACGTAAGTTTATGTACCGGATTGGCAAACTGGTACAAGTTTAAAGGTCACGAGACCATTTTACCAACTAACAATAACATTTGTGTGAAAAGTTATCATTAAGGATAAAATATAATGAAAAGGTAAATATTAAAATATTTTTAAATATAAAAGAAATCCTCAATGGAAAGAAATTAATGCAGGGTGGAGTTGCTAAGTTGCAACCTTTTATTTTTCCGGTCATGTTGCAACTTCAATCTTATACTGTAGTTTATTAGTTAACTAGTTGGGTTAGCCCGGCCTATGTCCGGGCCCGATCACCATAGCTAATTTCAAATGTTTTAGAAACTGCCTAAGATGATTTTCTAAATGAGTATGGTTTACTAATTTTTTGAATTCTTTGTTATTGTTCTTTGCAAATATCAAAGTGAGATATAAAAAGTAATACTACTGTAAATAAAGGTATTGAGATATATCAATTTGAACAATTAAGATTGGAATCATTAATTACGTCTGCATCTATTCAAGGCAAACCAACAAAGACCAAAGTACTGTAGAGCTGGAGTAGTCATCAAAACCTAGCTATGGGTTCTCCATGTAATTATAAAAATCCTTTTAACCATTTAATTTCATGTATCACTATCTAAATTCCAAATAGTTTAGTTACTTTAACTATCTAACAACATTCTGTTTCCTTTTTCGTCAAATTTTAATAAGACAACAAAAATTGAAGTAAAATAGATTTTTTCCAAAATTCATGCTTCCATTTAGTTTTTTTTTCTTCTTCCAGAGTGTAGTATATTTGCAAGTTTTATTAATTAAATAGAAAATAATGCAACACTCGCTCTAATTTGGACTTATATGTGCATCCAAACTTTTGACATTCAAAGTGTAATCTAATATTCAAATAATACTAATATTGATATATAGATCAAAATCTTCAATTTTGAACCGTAGTTTTGTTTATGCTCTTTTAATTAATTTTTTTTGTGCTATTTGCATTTCTAATATTTTCTTAGAGAATCAAACCTAAAATAATAGGTGTAAGACTTAATCATCTCTGGTAACTAATACACTACTTAATGAATTTGAAAAGAAAATATGTCAAAAGGTAGTTTTTCTTCACTTTTATATTTTCTGCTTAACCTTTACTAATCTTATATAGAAAGTCTTAAGGTTAAAAAATCATTTCTTCTTCCATTTTCATCTATGTTTCAATCTTTATATTTTATGCTTGTTGACATTCATTATTTTCTTTTTATGTATGGGCAAATTAACATCCATTCTAAATAAATATTTTAGATTATTTTTGTCAATAATTTTGTTTTTGGGTATGGAAACGTGAAGCCAAGGGATGTATTTATTTTCAGAAGTAATTTATGTTTACACCATAAAGTTTAAAGCGGCAAATTTGTAAGTTTCCCATTATTTAATGTTCCAAAAAAAAAAAAAAAGCTTTGAAGAATTCTCGAATTTTTTTCTTCAGTTGTCATTAGCATTTTTTGTTGTCTCTCTAGCCAAAGTTCGAGTCCGGAATCAAAATGTGATCTTTTTAGACTCAAACGACAAAAACAGGTGGAAAAAAATTGACTATCATTTTATATATAACGCGGTTATTCACCGCGCTATTTGTTAACGACACATTTGTCCGTTAAGGTATAGTGCAGTGAATAACCGCGCTATATTTGAACTTTAAATTAACAGGAGGTATAGCACATATGCAGGAGGCGCTTCATATATATGCGCTATACCTATATAAAAAACGGATCCTTCTCTTTCCTCGACCAGACAGAAGCTTCTACACTAAAA
>AWOL01S0011171.1:175680-191468 GCA_000715115.1 Nicotiana otophora | reverse complement strand
CCCCCCAATTTTTTAACCAAAAAACTTTGTTTGAGCCCACCCCGTCACCCCAAAATTGTGTCTTCTCCGTATTTTAGCAAGCTAACACCGGATCCAAGGCGTTGTCGTGTAGTGGATCTCCTCATTCGCTCGTTTCGGCTCCCAAATCATCAATTTTTTCACAATTCAAAAAAATTTAAATCGAGGTATTCCGGCTTATTTTTTGGTAAAACTCATGTATATTAAATGTTTATTAGTTGTTTTTTTACTGTGGTCTATGTTTTTTTGTAATCGTTTTGTGATTTAAATAGTTTATTATTTTTTATCCGGATTAGATTATTTATGTGCTAAAATATTAGTAAAAAGATATATTGTTATTTTTTGAATAATTATTGTTATATGTGATTTTATATGTGATTTTATATGTGACTTTATTGTTGCTTAGTACCCTTTAATGTTATGTTGTGCCCTTAATTATTATGTAGTGCTCAATTATGGATAATAAGTCAGATAGTGCCCTAACCCTTAATAGTAACGGAGATAGAGTACTCAATTATGAATTTAATGTATATAATTATCAAATATTAAATAAAAATCATAAAATAATCGCCGGAAATTTGGCAAAATATGAAAGTTAACACCTTGGTTCCGGACTCTATTCGTGACACACTTGCTGCGTATCGTACGTTTGCCCTAACTTGAGGTTGACCTTTAACCAACACAACTTTTAAACAGAAAGCTAAAATTAATTAGCCGGACTCGCACATGATCGCGCGTAGCAGTACGCACTTGCAAGATGCACACGCGCAGAGAATGAGCGTCGTGGATGTTCCCATATGTTGAGCTGTCAACACTAAAGTCTAAAACTCTAAAATTTCACTAATTCCAATTTGACCCTTCAAGAAATACTTTACCCCTTCATTTTTTTTTTGTATTTTTTAAAGCCGAGAGTCTATTGGAAATAATTTCTCATGTATAAGGTGGGAGTTAAAATCTACGTATTATAAAAGATATTGCAATATATTTAAAGATGTTAAATAATTAAACATAAAAATACTTTAATTAATGTTGTTTAATTTACAGATATCGTCATGGAGGTTCCCCTGTGCATCCCGGACTTACATTTAGAGAGCTACTGTTGCTACAGGGCAACCATAGGTCTTCACACATCTGGGATGGGCAGTGTCTGTCCCAAACATTTCGCCCCAGACATATAGACGATATGTGGGAGTTCATTAAGGACCACCCACTACATCCCCTATAGTTAGGCGCTTTCAGGATACAGGTTTCTACAGGATTATAGAGATCGGCCGGTTGCAGTTCGACTGGGTGTTGATCACGGATATGATAGAGCGATGGCGACCAGAGACACACACGTTTCATCTACCCATTAGCGAGGCTAACATCACGCTTGAGGACGTGGAGGTTCTTTTCGGGCCGCTTATTAATGGTATACTTGTAGCTTACCCACATGATCTTATAGACTATACGGGAGTGGATTACCTTCATATGTTACAGCAGCTCACCGATTTCCATCCAACGAAGCCGACTGCATTGAATGGGGCTAGTCGATTGTAGCTGATGCCCTGTTCGGCAGCATCTGGTGGCGATGGACGCAGAGATTACGGATGATTCACCGCCAGAGGATATCGACCGATACACGAGACTGTTGTTGCTGTCAATTTTTGGTGGTATACTGTTCCCGAACATTTCGAAAAACCTAGTCAGCTTGATATTTTTATATCATCTAGAGCGACTAGATAATTTACCTGGTTACAGCTGGGATGCAGCTGTTCTAGGTTACCTGTATAGGTAGATGTGTCGGGCGTGCATTGGCACCCAGGGAGATGTTGCCGGATTTTTACCGGCGTTGCAGGTGAAAACATAGTCAAATCCTTTTATGATTATAACATACATAGTAAAAAAAAATAACTTAAATTTTACGTCCACAATCTATATTAGGTTTGGGCCTTGGAGCGGTTCCTGCAGTTCGAGCCACCTCTGCCACTGATCGCTTCGGATGCACCACCTCAACCGTTTCTCCCTTTATCTTGGAGATGGGTTGATAGGCGAGGCTACACACGCGAGGTCGAGGCTCGACATCATCTCCCTTATTACAGGGATTTGTTGGATTTACTTCAAGGCACGTATGTACATATATAGTTAAGTTTACTTGGCCTGGCTTGATATGTGTTGCGTTTACTCACGATTCTTGTGTTTAATAAATAGTTCGTATGGAGGCCATACAACGACACGCTCTTAGCTGGTTTGCCCGATTATTGCTCCCGCAGCCGAGCTTTGTGGAGCTCTTCCGTCCCACTGATATGTCTCAATATAGTCGAGTATTATGCCACCGAGCAAGTCCATCGCCAGTTTGGTCGCCCGCAGCTTGTACCTATTTCGCCCACTTGGTACCTGATATATTACCAGGGGGATGATCGTTGCAAGGTTGACCATACATACTTTGACTGGCTAGAGGCCTAGATTGAGGTTTGGGACCAGAGGTATTGCCTAATTCCACCATACCCTCCACCTGACCGTATGGAGGGCGAGCATGAGTACATGGGTTGGTATCGCAGCGTTACTCGCCTTCTCGTCTAGAATCTCATTCATCGCGCTGGTGGTCGGTACATTCCATACGCCGGGAGGCATGAGGCACTGGTATGTTATTTGTTATAATTACTTATAACGTTACATTATCCTTCCGTAATTAATATTTTACATGTTATGCAGGCTATTGTCTTACATCAGTTCTACTAGTTGGGGCTAGAGATGCTGCAATATACAGGCGATGGAGCAACAACTTTGCACGTGTTTGGCCGTCGGGTTACTGATCTTGCTGCCGACACATTGAGACGTGCCAGAGAGTACATGCGCTTAGGATATGAGGCTGCTTATGTGCCACTCGAGCAGTATTATCATGGGTCACCAATGGAGCTTGAACGTAGTAGACGTGGCAGGCGTGGCCAGAGAGGAAGAGGTGGCCCACGAGGTCGTGGTGGTCAGCGAGGATGGGGTCCCCAGCAAGGGGGCATTGAGGCACCATGGAGGATATTATAGATGATCAACTGGGTGTACCCTGAGCCACACGATGCTCAATATGATATGCCGTAATTCTGCCCTCAGTTGTCGCCAAGGACTTTGCAGGTGACCCTGTCAGCTCCATTATTGATAGCGGGCATGACCATTACGCAGCAGGAGTGGGATCAGTATTTTTCCGATCCCCTAGAGCCATCGACGGTTGCTGCTGATCGTCCGATACGAAAGGTACCTAGTAGGCGGTGACTGAGTTATGGCTCATCACCGAGGGATGCTAAGGATCTTTCACATGATTCATCTACTTAAGTGCACCTCGATGTTCCGACAAAGCATTATGGCGCTACTGAGGCACAGGTTTGGTTGTATTACTATTATTTCAATTTGTTTTTATGTCATAGATTAGTCAGTAATATCTAAAGTATTTTTATTTTTTTAAAGATTTCGTCATCGCCCGTGACAGAGGCCATTGTGCGATACTGACTTGTCAGAGATAGATGATTTTATTCAGAAGCCCGCTGAGACCATGGTATGACCATTAAATATTTTTCTAACACGTACGTTAGTATTTTATATTTCATATACTAAAATATCTTATTATTCTGTAAGGTTACTGCTGGCCCAACGACCGCTTCTACCGAGTCTGCCAGCCTTACTGACGATCATGCTGCAACGCACCCTCTGATAAAGAGGCGACGTGATGAAGATGATCCTGATAGCGTAGTCGGACGGGATGGGATGCGCCTCATGCCAGCCAATGCTTTAAAGCATACAGATTGTGAGACTCATTGATATATATTATTAGTTGTATATATGGCATTAAATATATAATAGCAACATTATTTATGTTTTACATAATTTGCGTATGTATTTTTATTTCTCGGGTTATTTATTAGTTTAACAGTAGAACACAAAAAAAAACTACAGCTTAACACAAATTTAAATTCATTACCAATTAAAGATAATACATGACACGTACAATATAAAAATAAAATACTACACTAAACGCATCCATGTATTTGTTTAGTCACTATCGCGCATTATTTTATGCTTCAACCACTTAAATTTCTCTTCCAACCTATTTGTTTTCTTCTTCTGCCTCTTTTAGTTTCTCTTTCATTGCCGCAAGTTATTCTTGTAGTTCAAGATCTGGAGTTTGTATTCACCAGTTAGATTAATGACAACGATGAAATACGAGGAATGTGTGTCAACTGGAGCCTAGATTACGATGCCATCGGTCCGGAAGGGTGCGTATAATATGTTGACGAAGAAGATGAAGACAATGACAATAAAACAGTGCCAGACAGTGACGATAATGGAGAATGAAAATTGTTATTTATTTCTTTGGGTGTATGTTAAATTGTTGTATTGAATCTTTATTACAAAATACCAATTAGATTTAACCTCGTTGGAAATATAATTTTATTTCATAAATTTTGCAAACTGAACATTTACAGACATTTAGTACAACAAAAATACTGCAATAAAACACTACGTTTATCCTTGATAATTGGGCACAATTGATGAACTGCCACCTGGAGCTGAATTACCACCGCTTCCCAAACCAGCTGAAGGACATTTATGGCGGTCGTGCCCTGTTTGGGAACATATGTCACATTTACTCGCATAAATAGTATCACCAACATCCATTTGGTTCCGTATCCGCGTTCTTTTTTGCACTTGCCATTGACGCATATAAACGTTGTTACACACCATTTTAAATGGTTCCGGCGGCCAATAATGCTCAACACCCACTGGCTGCAACTATCCACTATAGGTGTTTAAGTATGCAGCAACACTATATTCTTTATCAACGTACCTCATTGCCGCGAAATCAGTATGTTGAAATCACTTCATGGCATGTGCGCATGGTAAGTGATAGATTGACCATTTTCAGAGCATAACCTTTTGGATTCATTAACGGTGTCTGTATTATTCCCGCAGTTGTGATGCAGACCAGTGCAAACTTCAATAATATTTCGCTTACTGCAATACTACAAAAATGAATGCCACTGTGCTCGCTTCCTATATTTCTCAAATCGTTTCATTGGTTGTGGCATAAATTCAACACCCATTTTCCATCAATGATGATGCACCCCTAGATCTTTCAACAAACCTCTCTACCATCTGCTTGAATGACATCCGCACCATGGCAATGACAGTCAATCCACGTATAGACTTCAATAACCCGTTGAAAGACTCTGACACATTTATAGTCAAAATTCCCCATCTTCTACCACCATCCTTATGCAAAGTCCACTTGTCAAGCTCATGTCGCATCAACCAACGATAGGCTTCTGGATCTTCCTGCTTAATCAATTCCATTCGCCTCCTGAATTTACACTATTGGTGATCTGTTGCAACCACCTACATTAAATCATGTAAGCCCTTGTTCGGATAAGCCCTCTGGAAGTTGGCCTTCAAGTGCCTAACACAGTAACAGTGGTAGGCATATAGTTCCTACCATGCATACAAATTCTGTACAGAACTTAAAATACCGCCATACCGATCATATATTAGACAAATACCTAAACATTGTCTGACAACGTGCTCCTTCAAGTGGTTCAAAAATAATGTCCACGTCTCTTGGCCTTCATTGGCACAAATAGCAAATGCTAGGGAAAATATACTTCCATTAGCATCTACTGCAACGGCGATCAACAACTTAATGTCATACTTTCTATAGATATGAGTGCCGTCTATGGATATTACCGGCCGTCAATGCACAAAACCATCAATGGTTGGTTTAAATGCGTAGAACACATATGTGAATATGTATTCTGGTATTCGCAGACACCGCTCAAGCTTCCATTCAACAATAGTCCCGGGGTTAAAGTATTGCAATGCATCCATGTACCTGGGTAGAGCGGCAAAAGACTTATCCCAATTATCATAAATAATTTCAAACATACGTTTACGCCCGGAAAATGCCTTTCTTTTGGTAATGGTACATCCATATACCTGGTGGACAAATATTATATACTCTTTGATCTTGCACCATATGAACGCTTCATTGTGTGGAATCAAGACAAAAGAAATCAAGTCAGCATTCAAGTTGCAATGATTCCCACTGAATGTGTCCATTTCACAATGGTGGGTGCCAATGTATTTTCCCACAATTCACATATTTGTTTTCAACTTTCTCGCATACATCATCCAATTACAACCTTGAAACCATCCACGACAAATAACATTGTATACTTTCGGAGATGACTCATGAACCACGATTTCACGACACTCTTTTATGCTGTACGTTCGCACCGCCATGCTCAGGCGCGCTTTATCAGCAAAAAGCATATTCTTTGACAGCACCGTTACTCTAGATTCATCCCACATTGCTGTCCGAATTTCGTCAAGATCCCTTGTGAGGGCATCCAGATCCTGCATACTTGGCAACTAATCAAGGTAGGGAATCTTCCTTGAATGAAACGGCACATGAGACTCGTACACTCTTGGTATAACGGGAGGTAGAGCATGCTCCCTCGTTAAATCAGGTTCATCATTCTCGTCCACTTCATCATCACCCTCATCAGGGAAGGGTGTGCCATCTCCAGACTCATCAGCGTTATTGTTATAATCCTGACTCTGCGCATCTACCAGATCCCGATTAAATATGTCGTCTTCAGGCAATTGAGTAAGGACATATTCTTCAAGTTGTTCGTTTTCACTGCACAACCAATAAAATAATGAGTTTCACAAATTCATCCAAATATATATAAACTTTATCACTTAACTTACAAATCATAATTTGTTGATATTCCATGATGCACATTATCCTATTGATGATGACTCCCGGATGGACCACCATGATCCAACATACCAAAACTAAGCATATTCCAACTATCTGTTGGTTCATAACTTGTAAAATTCATATCTGGCCGGTACCGCCTATGGAATATATGAGAGTTAATACAAATACAATACATAAAAATAAACATCGTAACATAAAGAAAAATTGAAGTTTACCACTCGGCTTGTGGATTATGTAAACTTGGGGAGAAATTATGTCCTCGCTCCTTATTCGCTGTGGAGATAAGTTTAGATCTGGCCAAACTTTTTCACCCGGAGCCTGTTTGGATAAAACTGCTCTAAAAAAATTACCCGATGATTGAGGGATATCCCTATTTTGCGGAACCTCAATATTGCGAACGTCTTCGGCCTTGACGTACATTTTCAATATTTTTATCACAAGAAGTTCTCGGTGTTCATCCGAAGTCCTCAAAAAATCTGTCAGAGTTTCATCGTTTTCGATACTAAACTCAGCATAATAAGCAACCCCTTGCGGAGTAACATAATACGGATATCTTCATGTTACTTTAATATTAACTGAACGTTTGCTCACACTCATTTTTTTACATAGAAACGATACTAATCTATCGTACTCCATTGTAAGTTGTAACTTAACATGACACTGTGGAGAACAACTATAGCGTACTGAGTTATTCTCCACCACAACCTTACTACCCCCACCCCCCCAATATAATAAACCCCTAATTTTTGCTCTTCGGACATTATGACAAAATGCAAAATAACTTAACGAACAAATATTTTGGAAGACCTGAAGGATCCCGAATAGATTTTTGCCAAATTGTGAAACTCCTTAAATAAGAAAAAAACCAGTCCGGGGATACAATAATTGAGGTATAGCGCATGCATAATAGGCGCTATATATGTAGCGCATATACTGCATGCGCTATACCCATATAAATTAATGGTGGGTCAGTAGAGTGCCGATGAATTATTGGTAGGGCAGGAAAGTTCAAATATAGCGCAATTATTCACCGCGCTATACCTTAATGGACAAACGTGCCGTTAAGGTATAACACGATGAATAACCGCGCTATATATAAAATGATAGTCAATTTTTTTTCCCTATTTTTGTCGTTTGAGTCCAAAAAGACCATACTTTGGTTCTTGACTCTCAAAGTTCCGGGGAACACAAACCATTATCTAACGCTGCAGTTAATGGTATTTCCCTTCAGTCAATTGATTGCAGTGTTAGATAAAGAATAAAGTTGACAAGCCCTATCTATATGATCTATCAAAAATATTGCACATTGAGTAAAACTTATTACATTTAAAAATTGCTAAACGCTGTATTTACTCGAATTTCAATTAGCAAAATAGAACAGTTAGATTGAATCTCACACTAATTAAAGAAAAAGAATAAATTGAGTGGTCCTAGGTACTTTTCTAAATAGTACTTACGTAATCCTTGAGTTTCTATTTGTATTTGTTTTAAATTGTTGGTTTAATATAGACATTATAAATAAATTTTGCGATTTTAATTTGTTATTAAACGTTTTGTAAGACCTGAAAATATGAATGCCACATTCTCATGCATTCTCATTTCTAGGGTATTTGGCTTTATTTCTCTCAGTTAATACAAGTTATGAAGATTGTATCATTTCTTGTAATTAAATGATCTTCTTTTAGAGCGTCCTTTTACGCAATTTTGTGTAAATGTGATATCTGTAGGTTACCCAGTGTCGTAACTTTTCTGTTGCATATGCCAACTCTCTTTCTTCTAGTTATGCTTTGAATTAGACAAACATTTTGTAGTAGCAACTCAACATACAAACAACCATCAATCACCATAATATAAACAGTAGTATTATTTTAAATATAAAAGTTAAGCGAATTATAAAGAATGTAAAGGTTTTTTCAATGCAGTTATCCTCACATTCTAATCATTATTAAAATATCTTAGGCAAATTACACATTTGACCGGTCGTCCAAAAATAATTATATTTGCTAACGAAATACACAAAAAATAACTAATTATATATAAAATATTTATATTATACCTCAATATACATAATATAAACAGTTGGCGACTATTATTATTTAGAGTGATTATATTGTCTAGTTTTTTCCCAATATCTTTTCAGTCTTTTTTTCTTTCTAGATGATAAATTTATTTTATTATTTCTTTTTCCTTCTCTTCAATGTTTTTTTTTGTAATTAGACTTCTGTTTTATCCTCCTTATTTCTCTTTACTCACTTTCTAGAAAAAATCTTGGATGTAGTTTGGGATTTCATCCGATTTCTTCTCGCATAAAAAGCTCTAATTTTATCAAGAGGCCTTCTTGAACACACTTTTCTTGATTTCCTTTAAGATATTTGAAAATTCACATCTTCATCAGGATGAACAACAATATTTGTTGAGGATTAGAAATAATGACTCTCGTTAAATTGGAGAAGAAATGATTGTCGCCTCTCTTTTTACCCTTTTACTCTTTTTACCTTGATTTTAAAATAAAAGTGGTATTAACATTAAAATTCAATGTGTTTTACTCACATTTAATGACATGTAATGTTTTTTTATTAACATGTGTAGTGTCGCTTGGTAAAAGTTTTAGTATTTTTGGAGAGTACACCGAACACACATATGCTATTGAGTCGGAGGTATTTTAGCCATGGAGTAGTTTAATATGATATTCAAAAGAGGTGATATATAGTTTATGAGTTTTTTTAAATCATTAACTTATTAACTAAGAGTGATACGTATTTTGAAGCATTTTGGTTTAATGTTTGATCTTTCTAAGTAGTTTTAGGTTTTAAGCATTATATGTATTGATTGCAACAAATATGATGATTTCAACATATAGACTAAATAGATTTGTTGATTTTTTATAAATAAATAGCAAAGCAACTAACAAAGAGCGCCAAATGATGATTAATTTTTCATCCTCTAAATTTCAAACAAAATAGATACAATAAGAAATAAGATATTTAGAAAAAACAATATTCTTAAAGAGTTCTTGATTTACTTTTTTTCTTCTTCTTAAAATGATCACTATATTATATGTTATTTGTACTTTATCAGTCTTAGTATCTTTAAATTGCTGGACTGGTAACAAAATATTTTTATATTTTTGTTCTACATTAGATTCATTAGATCATTTTAAAATTTTTTGTCTAAATTATTACCTACGTAAAGCTACTTAGCAGTGTATATTACCTTATTATTATACATTAAATTTATTAAATTATTTTAATAATTTTTTATTTATATTATTACGTAAAACTGGTTAGCTATAGTATATTACCTCTTTATTTGCTTTTTTTGAATTGAACTTATTTGTTTGGGCGCAAAGTTTAAGGAAAAAAAAAAGAAATTTTTAAAATTTATGATCTAAAGTAATTATAAATAATTGTCTAACTATAAATTATCTCATTAAGGGTAAAATGGGAGCTTAAAATTATATTTTTCAAATTTAGAAAAAGATTATCCTTTTCAAACTGACTAAAAAGAAAATAAGTTCATTCTTTTTTAAACCCAAGGAGTGGTAGATTTGATTACTAAATAATTATTTATAATGGGTAGCGAGTTTGATTTTGTGTTGTTAATTTATCATTTTAAACAAAAAATGCCAGTCAAATACCAATAAATAAAAATGGACGGAGTAATAGCCTGTTTGGCCAAGTTGGAGAAATTAGCTTATTTTGAAAAATATTTTTTTTTCAAAAATGCTTTTAAAAAAAATACTTTTTGGAGAGAAGCAGTTTGTGTTTGGCTAATCACTCTGAAAAACACTTTTGAACAATAGTTTATGTTTTGCCCAACTTTTCAGAAAGTGCTTTTAAGTATCAAATTAGAAATAAAGACATGAATAGATTTACTTAATAGTTAATATTATAAGTAAATAAATAATCTTAAAAATTTGTTATTACAGACTTTATTATTTTTATTTTATTTAAGTAAAATATAAAAATAAAATTTAAAAGTACTTAATTCTTTTAATATAAGTTAAATATATTAAAAATCATTCAACAAATATAAAAACATTCATCCCCAAAGTCACTATATATTAGAAAGCTATTCTAGAAATAATAAGAAATATTTATACATTAATATCCTAAGTATTAGGTTTAACGGTTATTTTGGTATATATATATTATTTTATAGGATATTTTTTGTAAGAAAAAAAGTCAAAACTGTTTTTGCTTTTGCTTTTGGAAAGAAACTATTTTTTTTTACTTCTCAAAAAGTACTTCTGCTTGCATTTTTTTCTCTCAAAAAAGTTTGGCCAAATATTTTAAATTAAAAAAAAAATATTTTTTAAAAAGTAAAATACTTTTGGCCCCTAGAGAAAAAAAAAAAAATTGGTTGAAGACATGAAGTTGGTGAGAATATATGACGTTTTAAGCATTGGGAAGCTTGTACTATTTTTTCTAAATCGGCTAACAGGTTGCAAATGTAAATGAAAAGTGAAATGAGAAAAGTTTAGGTGAGGCCCACTTCTATTATTACTATGTAATATGTGTTCACTGCAAAGTCTAATGGGCCCCATGTGTTTGTAAACAGTTACATTTGAAATAAAGTTGAAAAGACAATAATAACCCTGCATCTGCTTTTGCCACACAGGCAGCTTAAATGTTGCTTCTAATATAAGAGAATCACATGCAATTCAAGTTACTGTTTGTATTTGAGGTGGGTCCCGGTAGTGAACATGTTTGTGATGCTTACATAAGATTTTTAATTGAAAATTGAAAATATTTCCCACTAGATCATTATATTAAAGTATAATATATGGAAAAAAATTGATAGGATTTCACACATGGCTGATTACAATTTTCGACCGTTGTATATTATACTTTGTCCTTTTCTATATCGGACGCTCCCCCACTCCCAGAGATCAAGTACAAACCATTACTACAAACCCGGGCCCACGTGGCCCATTAACTGGGAATGGATACCCGAGTAACACGTGGCAAACTCCGACTGGACGAGGATAAAACAAAGTACAAAAACCGAGGCCGTTGAGTTATGGCATTTAAATTTTCTCCTCTGTTCAAAGCAGTGGGGTAAGAGAAGAGAGAGAGAGAGAGAGAGAGAGAGAGAGAGAGAGAGAGAGAGAGAGAGAGAGAGAGTGAGGAAGGGAGTTTCAGAGTTTTCGTCGCCGTTTTTGTTCAAAATTCGGATTGTTTGAAGATCAATTTTTCAGGTGAGTTGCATTCTCCAAGCATACAAAAAAGCTGATCTATAATTTAAAATCAGTGTATATAATGTACTACCACTTTAAAGATAGTAATGAGTCTTAAATGTTTTTAAATTTCAGGTGAGCTTTTTCAGTTACTGAATGTTTTGTGGCGCATCTATATATTTTCTCTTTTTTTTTTACTAGCTTAAATATTGTGCTTAATTTATAGTAATTTTTATTAGAAGAAAATGGTGGTGGAGGGAAAGGATAAGCTATCGTCACAGTGGTGGTGGTTTGACATTCAGAAGAAGAGCACTCCAAATCGTTCGCCGTGGCTTCACTCAACTCTGGCCGGTCAGAAATTACTCTTTTTCTTCCTCTTTTCTATGTGTAGCACTAGAGTTCAAATTTTTTATAGACTTTGGTGAACAGCTTCCAATTTTGAGTTTGTTCTTGTTTAAGTGAATAAATGACCGTTAGAGACCTTTTCAAAAAGCTTTGAATTTTCAACAGGGGTTTTCAGTTAAATGTGTTTTGCCTGCTACTTTGATCATTTTGTGCTTGTTGGAAGGTTTAAAAATTAATTGTCTACGATATAGAGTATCTTTTTGTGTTTATTTTCAACAAAGAAGAGAAAAGTTGTGACCTTTTTTTTTCATATTGCTTCAGTTTGATTGGTTTTTGGGCACTTTAATTTTGTTACACAGAATTCTTCAACTTGTTAGCTGATATGTTTGGAAACACAGCGGCTAGTTCTCTTACTCAGTCACGGTATATAGCTACACTTGTTTGAAATGGTGCACATTGGCTCTGTTGTTAACTCTAGGACCTTTTAAAACCATGTTGTGTGAAGAGGTACCGGACAATACAGTCTTTCCTTTTCTTTAAGTTTCCTGAAAACCCATGTTCAAACTCCAATAGTACGTTCGCAGTGGTAATAGTAGTTTGTACCGGATGGATTCAGAGTCGGATCCATGATTTGTACTTTTATGGGTCCGAGATGCCATTGAACCAGCTGATTATTTGAGTTATTGGGTTCAATTTATAATATTTGTACCTTATCCTGTACATTCGCCCCTGGATGGATCTATGACATACTGAATACCTGAGCTAGGATGATAAAAATCTTGGCGACTATAGCGGTATACAGCATTTGCTCGAGTGAACAAGAACCCTCAGTTATTAAGGGGCCCGCGTTCTTGGTTCTTTTTGCTAGGGTAATGAACATTTGCTCATCCAAATAGTGTGTAATTCTAGTCCTACTTGGTAATTATTGTCTACTAGTCCTTGAATCTGGTCCAGATAGACAGGCAATCTTCTCCGTATTTTCTCCTAGTGTATTTAAACAGTCTACTATGCATATTTTTTACATTGTAATTGTAGCCTGGCTTTATGACTTTTTATATATATGCCTCGTGTCCCTCAATTGTGATTCAATTAATGGAATGAAAACTTTAAAGCAGATGCAAAAGCTTCTAACGTGGTTTTGGTTATCCTGTTTTTTTAATCTCTAATCATCAATTGATTACCAAATTATAAGGTGGACCAATTAATAGTCCAGTTGGACAAAATGTCCACCACTTTTGGAGCAGTTGTGACTTGTGAGTAATTTTTTTTCACTTAGAAGTTAGTATCTTTTCTTGCTTTGGACTTTAATTTTCTTCATCATAGCATGTTGAAAGTGAGTCAACTTTTGGCCCTACCTCAGTGTTATGTATAAACCTCTTTCTCTCTTTTAATTGTTTAATTAAAGTTGATGATTGTTAAGTATCCTGGGCTAGCAAGGTCCTCTGGACCTGCTTTATATAGCTTGTTGAAATTGGATATTGTTGCAGAACTAGATGAGAAGACAGAGGCCATGCTGAGGATAGTTGAACAAGATGCTGATTCCTTCGCCCAAAGAGCAGAGATGTATTACAAGAAGCGACCGCAGCTCATTAACATGGTTGAGGAATTCTACAGGGCCCATCGGTTGTTGGCTGAGAAGTATGATCAAATCAAGTGTGAATCTGGTACTCGACTTTTAACACCGTGGATGTCTCCGTTGTCTTTTACCAAGTATCCTCAAGAGAAACTGATGAGGAGCTCCACGGAAAAATCCTATGACAGTTATTCAGAAACCTTTGATCCTGAGTCTGAGTTATCCGATGATATGTCTGAGGTCGAGGATCCTGACTTAGACGAAGATGAAATACAAACTCCCCGACCAGGGAAGGAAACAGTGGAGGTATCTAGTGGCTTTTGCGTCAACAATGATGGAGTACTGAAGCTGAGGGAAGAAATTGAGAGGCTGAAAGAAGAGAGCAAAGTGCAGCAGGAGCTTCTAATGCAGAAAGATGAAGAGAAAAGAGAGGTCATCAGACAACTCAGTTTAGCTGTGGATTTGCTGAGGGAGGAAAATGTTATGCTGAGAAAGAGTGTTGCTAAGGCATCTCCAAAGAAGGAAAGTCTTTCTATTGAGCTCAAGACATCAAAACAAGAGGGGTTTTGGAAGAGGCTCTTCAATTGATCTACTTAGTCAGAGGCTGCGAATTGAATGATTCTGTAGTTTTGTTGTTTGTACAATTGCTTCATTCTTTATACTCTTGTTGTCTAGAAGCAGTAATATATGTAGGATTTTGAAGTACTCTTATTACATTTGCTATTCTAGTACTCCTAAGTCATTCTTGATGTTATTATTGGTAAGAACAATTTGTTGTAGTATCGTAATATATAAAGTATTAAGTTCAGTTTTTCATTCATTTCTTGGATACTGCAAAGTTTTCATTAATAACCATACCATATAGTTAGCAAATCACATCAGCTATGTATGTCCTTAATAAACTACATAATATACCCATCCAAAGAAAGAACCAGAATGCAAATCTTGAGACAAACTAAACAAAATCATGTTTATTCCCTTCTAGTTTGACACAAGACATGTGAAATCTCAATTAATTTAGTAATGAAAATGTAATAAACCTCAGAAATGAAGCCTAACAAAATTATACACTACTGAAAGAAGATGAGAAAGAGTATAGTACATAATAGAAGAGAAAACTGTTTAACTCTATCAATTGTACCTTAAAGACACAACCAACAATGGACAAACATACTTGAACCTTCACACAACGTGGAGCTGCGTAAACCAGAATGAGATTAGACCAAGTATCAGCATTGTACACAGAGATGACACCAGAGGAACTGCAGAAGCAACTGGCAAAGACTCAGAAGGCGAAAACGGAAAAAATGTAGGTCCAGGAGCAATCATAGCATCTGGATTGGGAGGGCTGGGGCTAGAAGGAATTAAGGGCAGTGCAGAATCAGTAGGAGCAAGCTCAGAGCCACCTGGTGAAGGAAAAAGAGGACTTATATCAGGAGAAAGAGCAGGGAGTGGAGGTGAAGATAAAGGTGGATTTGGTAACAATGCAGGTGCAGCTGAAATAGTAGAAGCTGGTATTTTTAACAAAGATGCTCTGTTCAAGGCCAACGAGAGAAAAGTATTTTGGCAGGCAAAGAAAATAACAACCCAAATCAAGAACAGCCTAGTAAAAATGGTAGTGGAAGCCATTAATGATGAGGGAAATGAATGCTAACAATTTTGGAATGGAGGAATATTTGAGGAAGTTGGTATTATGATTGAAGGATTATTATCAAAAAAGAAGAAAGATGGGAATGATAGGTGGCACAAAATAGTTGGGAATCTGGACTGAGGAGACAGGTTCGCATGTGGTGTTATAAAAGGGACAAGATTGGTGAGTGGATTTTTGCAAGGGAACACATGAGGTTGAATAGGTTGCTTGTGTCCTTTTCTCGTGGCTTTTTCCACCCATTTCTTCGTCCGTGAAATTCTTGTTTCTGACATGT